>BGPR01002674.1:0-31538 GCA_013235015.1 Araneus ventricosus
GGCTGTCCCGAGCTGTTGCGCCCTGACAACCTGCTGAGCCGTCCTTTGCATCGATCCCGGGGCTTATCGTTGGACCAGCGACGTCCAATCATTTCGTCATTAGAGCGAGGAGACAGTGGGGCTGTGCCTTGCAGATGTCTCTCTGGGAGCAGTGGCATCGCCGGAGATAAGCAAGCCCCGCTCATCCGTGCACAGAGTTAGGGCTCTTCCAAATTAAAACGCGAAATTGGAAATCTCTGTGTGCCGGGGCGGCGCAGAGATGGATTTCGGAGCTCAGAGATTACTTCGTGCGGAAGAGAAATTAGATTCCCGACGTTGAATTTGTGCATCACGTGAGCCGCGGAATTAAGGGACGTTAGAGATTTGTAATTACGCCTTCGGGTCGAGAGGGGGGGAGGGCAGTGAAAACCTTTTCTTTACCCCCTTCCTTCCACTTACCCTCCAAACAGCGGCAACTTAGAAAAGTTTGCGATGGTTAAAAGGGTTTTAAAAATTTCAGGACTGACATTTTTGAAGGAGTAAAGCATTTGGCTTTAGCGGAATTTATGCGTTCAGTTTGGTTTGATAGATATTGCGCAGATTTCTTGCTCTCAGTATACTCCTTAACGCATGTGACTGGCGTAGAATTTAATTTGAAAATAAATACGTTTGCAGTAGAAATATGATCCAATGAAAGTTTTGCTAGAAGTTTCACTAGTTTTATGATAAGAGTTACTTTTTTTCCCCTCCGAAAAAATGCATCTTGTTTTTGCATTCAATACGTAAATTTTTCAGAACAAGTAAAAGTCGATTTTGTGAAATAAAGTAAAATTAAATTAATATCGTTGCAATTATATTAATCAAACCTCTCTAAACTAACGTCTACCCCAGTTTAAATTATCTTCATTTTCTCAGAAATGGAATAGGGTTTGAAAATTTCTGTTTGACAGTTCTGGCTTGAAAGAAATGTTTAAGGAGGTCAACAAAATATTTGAGCAGCTTTCCATTTCTGTGGTGTGGAAGTATGGTGATAAGAGTGTCTGCTCAGATGTCGTTCTTGTCACCAGACTACAGTTCAAAATTTCCAGATTCATCTCAAAGTTACATATCTTTAACCCCTTTACAGCAACGTGTCTGATACTTGCATCAAAAATTACAGAATTTTTGCTATTTAAATCCGTAATTAAGTCAACGCAACAATTAATTTTAAATACATAAATCAATTGGGCACGCTTAAATGTCTCGAATATCCTTTACCATCTTAAGACGCGTTCCTACGGCCTGTCTTTCCACGAGTTCCGTCCGCGGTTCGCGTTATTCCCCTTCGTCGGAACAGGACGAATCGATGTGGGTCGTGAGCTTGTAAGTGCATATGTTGTTTCCCGCGTTATGGCGGTAAATAGCTAGAACGTCAAAGGAGGGTGGCGGGGTGGCAGACGGCGTCAGTGCATCCGTTCACTCGCGCGCTGCCGAGAGATATGCCAAGACACGCGCCGTGGGAACGACGCGACTGGTCGGAATTCTACCGATCACAGTCCACAAGTACGAACCTCGAGCGACTCGAGGTTTGCCAAGCCACACGCCGTGGGAACAAGGCTTTAAATAGATTGAAATAATAAAAAATATTCCAAATAGGTGTTGTCATTTAACTAGGAGGCTAAATGAATTCGTAGATCAAGGGGTCTTTTCCACATATCTTTAAGAAGCTGCTTTAATATAACTAATAAACTAAGCGAGATTTTCGACTTTCTTCCTCTCTGGATGTTGTCTGACTTGCATTTGTTTCGAACTTTTAGAGACATACACTTACGCAAGTAATCAAGGAAGTCTTGAAATTTATATTGTTTTTAAATGAACGTAGACGAACGTTACAGAAGAAAGTCCTTAACTTATCCATCATGTATTTACCTCCGGCATTCCAGTATTTTTTAAAATTGGATTTCACTCTAATTTATTTATATAATCAGTCTCCTTTTTCCAACCCGGTGGAATTTATTTGTTTCAAAATATCACGACTATGTCAAGTATTAGAAGCTGGGCCAATTCCATTAAAACTGCTTTCCTCTAAGTGTACCTTTATTTCGGTAAAATCCTAGAGAATTATAAGAAAATATTATACAATAAATAAAACGTAAATTATTGAATCAGAAGAGAAACAACATTAAATACAAATCAAATTGAGCCACGAAAAAACAGCTCAAAAGCAACCGGAAAAATGATTTAAATGACAATGCCACCCGACTCTGTTATGCCCACATGGAACCCGGAAATTCCTAACATATATTATAAAAGTAAAATTTTTCATATCGGTTGTCGAAACATTCTGCAATTCATTTTTACAATAATAATAATTCTGTCTGAATTGTCGTCAGGACCGCGGTGGCTTAGTGGTTAGGTTTCGGCTTCGGGACCACAGGGTTTCAAGTTCGAATCCCATTTCTCTAAAGTGCCTAGTGCACGTTAAATCTGATGTCGTGGGTCAAATGTCCTTTCTCTGGTGTACAAAAATACTACCCAAGGAGTGTGCCATGCCGGGAGAGGATCAGCGAGTAGAAAGCCGCCCCACCCGCTTGTAGAGGACAGCATTTATTAGGTATACAATTAAACGATACAGGCATTGCCCGGACAGGGGCAGTACTTTTAAATGCATGAGAGCTGGTATTCATGGTTCGGTGCGCAAGGTTGGTTGAGGGGTGCTAGCTCGGACCGTGTTCTGGTCATCTGACCGCGGTTCAAAATTATGAGACTCGTCCCAAAATAGCCCTCGTGTTGCCTCAAAACGGAAGTCAATATAACTAAACTAAACTAATTTGTCGTCTTCATGCTATAAATTAATTTTATGTAGTAGATACTCGGTTTAAGAAGATTGAAAGAAGAATTAAGAAAAGAAACATGAGTTGAATAGTCGGCGTACGGATTATTCCCCACGATAATGCGAAGGATTTTGCTTATTAAATGTATGCTGGAAAGCATCTAGAGTAAGATTTGAATTTTGCGTTTACTGTCGTTACATTTTCATTTAAAATGAAGTGCTGGAATAGAATACACTGACTTTTGTGCGAGATAGTTTAGTTCAGGTAGAGTAAGTTAAATTAGCACAGCGCCAGGTTCATGCCAGCTGAAAAGATGAATTTTTAGTACATAATCTTTACACCAAAATTGTAGATCTGTGCTAATTTTTGGACGAAATCCGGCAGTGAGTATACTGTCTGTCTATGTATCCGTGCGTGATTGAGCACTATAAGAAACGCATTTTGAATTATAGCGCTCAATAAAAAAGAAATTTGATACTTGATCTTGAAACTAAAAATGATCTTGAAATTTTTACACAGATCTCGAATTTTAGTATATTGAAAGATGTGCTGTTCCAGCATGCATATTCTATTTTCTTTGCTATACAACGAAACACAAAACGCACTATACTGTGGAAGTTTACAATAAATTCGTTGAGAGAATACTCCCTCTGATTATAAATATATTTGCATGTTTTGACAGGGTCTCACATTTTTCTCTTCTTCCCCTCTTTGCCATTTGTAGAAATTCCTCCAAACTTTTGATTGTATATTTTTCTCGCTAATCCATTGCATATTCTATGCACCCAACATGCATTTTCTCTTCTCTTCTCTATACTAAGACATTCGTTGAGAGAACACTCCCGCTGATTACAATATATTTGTCGCGACTCCTCTTCCAACGAGTGACGTAACTGGACGCTTGAACTTTTCCACCAATCCAGAGCAGGCATCTTCAGCCAGGACTCTTTTGAATAATATTCGAGAATTGGTGGGAAAATAACCCAAAGACAAATAATATGTGTAAACGAACATTCGAACTCTCTTGAATGTGAAATTATGTATATAATCAAACTTTTCTTAATGTGCATATTTTTAAAGAACCTTTATCAGCATGTAAATAACCATTGTTTGTTATAGTTGAGTGGCAACAGTTTGTTGACACTTGCGCGGGGAGAATGTAAATAAGCAGAAGCGATTTCGCCACCATCAAATAAAGACGTGTTCGTTTCAGTGGCTTTCTCTTCCTTTGCATTGGAATATGGATTCAATAATTCTATTTCAGAAAGTGGATCCCCAGCGCTCCCGGCCCGTGGAAACTGAGGTAGGCGTAATTTATTTAATTTATGGATTTTACGTCTCAAGTAGTGTAACAATATTTGTCTCTTTTGATAGGGCCTTACATTTTTCTCTTCTCGACTTTGCTGTTTGAAGAAATTCCTCCAAACTTTTGACTGAATTGATTTCTCACGAATCCGTTGATGACAGAACAGATACACAAATATCACTGGCATCTCCCCTCTTCTTATATGTGCACGTGTCCTGTTGGTCTGTAAACAGATCACCCGCGGGTTGTAAACTTGTGTGGAATCCACCTCTAGATCGAAAGCGCCCTGCTTTGTGGAACAAATAAAGCCCGCAGTCACAGTTCCAGCTACGAGGTTGATGGATCACTTATTTTGAGTTCTGCTTGTCTTCTCTTAATCTGACTTGAACCAAAAGGGGGGAGAGAAATGCCTTGGAAGAAAGAGGAGGCATCTTTTGTCGCAGGACCTGATTCAACTCTGCCAGAGTTGGAGGTCTTTGTTGAACAAAACGTCAGCTTTCCATGACATTTAGGAACATAAGAAAAAACGGTTTTCGTAGATCACTTTATTCTTGTGAATCGTCTTTTACTTATTTATTACTTGAAATTTGCCTTGTTAAAGGGAGGATTCTAGAAACTTAAAGGCCAGTTAGTACCTACACAAATTGTAATGCAATTCGTGAAATGTTATAGTCAATTAATTTTCATATTTAACAAGTGATTTCCAATATGGTATTTCCAATAAATTTATTTAGTTATATTTACATCCCGTTTTGCAGCCACACAAGAGCTATTGGATGAATTAAGAACAATATATTATTGAAAACAAAGCATTAAAATGACCAGATAATCAGGTCCAGATTTCCCATAGGGCCAACCAAGGCCACGGCCTAGGGCGCAACAATCTGAGGTCGCAAATATAAAAGAAATTACAATAAAACCTCTACAAATTTCAATCTTATTTTGGAAAGACCATACAAAACACTGTTTTGTAAACTCATCCATACACATTAAATAAATTGGTGGCACATTTACGTCGCCTATCTCTATAGTTGCTGTGAATACACGAGGGTAGAGGGCACAGAATTAAGTCCTTTGGCCTAGGACGTAGAAATGTATAAATCCGCCCCTGTAGGTAATAATGATAAAAGAAGTATGTTGAAGGCAACGCCTTGCTCCTCTCTTAAAAGGGCACTGCTGTTGCTGACGCAGTTGAGAACATGTAACTAGTAGCGGTAAGAGTGTAACTTGTACTTGCCACCGAAAGGGTTATTGCTCATTGTGAGAGCATTCTGTGTGTGAATCTGCCATTAAGGATAAAAATTACATGTGTACAGCTGTAGTGGGGTGTATTTAGTTAACTGAATTAAAGTATGAAAAGAAATTGAATGGTTATTAAAGTTGAGCTATCGATAACAAAATAATTGTTTTGCAAATTTTTTCTTAAAAGTCCTATTGTTTTTCTATACTACCTTATTTTACAGATATTTTTCTGTTTAAAATTCAAGCATTTCTAAGAATTAAAGCACTGGATATCCTTGTAGAGTCTATAGTAGTTTTTAAAATGCTGTAAAAACCACTCACCAAATTTCCCGTCAGTTTTATGAATTCCCCAGTGCCAAGAGTGCTACATAGTATTATAAAAGATCACTTATAACCTACAAAACTTTTGACTTGTATGTATATTCCCACGTTTCAGAATAATCTTCCCGATTGTTTTATTGTTTCTATATCTGAAAGTTGTATTCTTCATATACCTAAATTCTGGAGTATTTTTTTCTATACCTTAACACATTTCTATACTTTTACACATTTCCTGTAATTCACTTGGAGTAATAATATATATATTCTTCATAAACTTTAACCTTATTTCCCCATTTAAGGGGGCACCTCAAATATGGGGATGAGAACCTGCCGTATAAGTAAGCAGAGTCTCGCTTCCCGGTGGGATATAGTAATGGTGGTATGGCTCTTAGAGCGCATCTCAGAAGATGGGGTGCACCCTGTTAAAGGGGGATCGTCGCATTTGCCGCTCGTAATGGGACCAATTTTGCGGTCAACTTCAGTGCCCGATTTGCTGTCGTCGCGGCCGGTCCTTCAGATTCAATGTATGGTCGAAGCTTAGGCGGGGTGTTCTTGATCGAATATCCTTAACAGAAGTTAAACCAAATAAAACTATGCAATTCTTTTTTCACTACTCAAGATCGAGATTACCTTGTATAACAGACTATCATTTTCATTTCCGGTGCCAAATTGACTCACGTTATTTCATTTTGATTTTACTTCAACGATTTGTACTCAGCATGAAAATGTATATTAATTTCTATTATAATCTCAGAATGAATATTTATTTTCTTTAAGAATATTTGATATCATAATTTATTCTAAGCTGTAATTGCTAAGCTTAAGAGAAAGAAATTAGTGACTTTATATCTCTTCAATTAAATCCTTCATTATTCACCCTATGAATCAAGCAAAATATTTCATAAGACGTTTCTACATTTCATCCCTTTTTCAATAAGAAAAATGTTAAAACTTGTGTGCACCATTATCTCTCTGCATGTGCACCCCTTAACCGTAAGGATGAGTAAGTGGTAGGGTTTTATGGCACAGAAACCAAATATGACCATGTAGCGCCAAAAACAATGGTGTGTGCTAAACTAACGTAAAAAAATTTAAATGCTTTTTATATGTTTATGGCTTTTCAAGTAGTATAGATTGTAAAATGTTTTCGTAGCAAAAGCATGAAATTAAGTGAGTGAAACATGACATTAAGTTATAGCACAAGGGCCCAGGCGGGCCATGCTGCGCAAATAGATGTGTAATGATGAACGATGTGTTTATGAAGCTAAAAATGTACTATTAACCAACTAAGTTGGTCACTTCAAAAAGGAATGAACAATAAAAATATGACATTAAAACATGATTGAGGCATTCAGATCAAATACTTAAAACCAATCAGTTTTAAGAACATGAAAAGGTGGGGAAGAGAACTTTATGAAGTAAATATGCCTTTTTTCCTCCTGCTTTTTCACTACGACACACCCCTGACTCCAGAGACGAACATCTCCGGAATATACATAAGAGAGATACAGGAAGCCTGAAAGGAGAGAATGCGCTTATGACTGAAATGTGGATATTCTTTTAGAATATGTGGAACATTCATAGGCCATTGCAAACTCTACAAAGAGGAGTGGGTTAACCAATAACGAATGTTTATGTGTGAATCGAGTATGGCCGATTCTTAATTGAGTGAGAACTATGCCAAACTCTCTGTTAGGTACTCTAGACCAATGGTCATGACCATGACCCACGTCCACCGACTCGCCCATTGGGTTTAGAGTCTACAAGGATGGATGGAGAAGAGTCAAACCCGGAACCAAGGGGGCCACAGAGTACCTCCCCAATCCCTTGGAGCAGCATTTATTAAATATATAAAATAAAATCCAAGATACACACCATATAGACCAATAGTCAATAGGACATTTAACGAAGTGCAATTTGTTTGCTTCCTTACGATCAGACTGAGTTGCCATTTTGAATGAGGAATGATTTTAATACGCTCGCTGCCATTACTCTCGCCCGTCTTTCGGACCTTCTATTTAATTAGATGACCCGTCCTCCAATACTTCTTCAAAACTACCTATGCCAAACTCAGTCTGATCGTAAGGATGCAAACAAACTGCACGTCGTTAAATGTCTTATTGACAGTTGGTCTAGTTTACCCAACAGAGAGTTTGACACAGTTCTCATTCGATTAAGAATCGGCCATACTCGATTCACAGATAAACATTTGCTCTTGGATGACCCGTTCTCTTAACTATTATGGGTCATCCAATTAGATAGTTGGTGTGAATCAGGCCTGAGTCACAGGGGCGGGTAATGTATTAATATGCCTTTTGATATCGTTGAAAGGGATGGGGCAGTTTAAAGTATTACTAGCTGACTTTGCGACTTTGTCAGCCCAGTTTATTACCACCACTGTAGAGGTGCACAAAATAGTAAATGGGGTCAGAAGACACGAAAAAATTAAAATAAATAATGACGCCAAGTTAAGAGAAGATGTATGCTGTTGCTACGAAAGAAAAATATGCTCTGCCAAGATAAATAAATTCATACAGATACTCTGATATTGCTGAAAATCCCACAATCTGTTGGAAGACAGACGAAACTGAACAAAATCATTTGAAGGCCATAAAAGTTATTCCCTAGAGGCTAAGAGGTTGCGAACTGCTTTTTACAACTTTCATAAGTAAACATAACTAACATCAGAATGAAGAAATTTGAGCTGGCTCTTTTTTTATAACAGTTCCACGAATGGCTCTTCCTCTCTCTCAGATTTTTCTCCAATATTCAGATGCATTAATGCTATTACCTTGATCAAACATGATAAGATTCCCTCCTTTGCAGTCTGGCTCTTCAAAATAACGACCTTTAATTTCCCTCCGCTTTCTAATCTGAAAAACTTTCCACCTAATTCGTCTCCAAATCACTTCTTACCGAACGATTTAAAAGCCGAATGATATTGCATTTAATAACATCAATAAAGAGTGTTACACATCAAAAAAGAAACAACAAACGGAGCAAAAAAATAACTCGAAGAAATTACAAGAAATCTTTTCCTCTCCAGCTAAAAGCCTTTCTCCCCTTAATAAAACAGCAGCATCTTTCAGCAGCGGAGGAGTGCTAAAAGCCGGGACCGTATGTAAAAGACGGCCCAATCCCCCGAAGACAAGTTTCGTTCCCATAGCAACGGGGCGTTCATCCTCGTCACTGGAAAAGTGAAGAAAAGAAAGCATTTCACAATATGCTAATCGATATTCTTTGTTCCAAAAAGGCCCCGTTCGAATCCATTCGTTGATACACTCCGCGCCAAGATAAATGGCCGACGCGAGGCACGAATGAAACATCGGTGTCAAGTCGTGTTCGAAATTTCCTGACTTTTCATCACCCCGACGTCGTTTGTTAACTTACCTTCCAGTACGAATGATGTATGGAGATCTGTTGGCGCTGCGAGGTTCAGATTGGAACGTTATAAAGTTTGCCTTATTTAATAAGGAAAGGGGGCGAAAAGTGCTGTTGGTGAAGATTTATGGGTAATTTTAAGTGCGGATTAAGGAGGTTGTAGTCGTTTGTTAAATTGTGAGGTTAATTGTTTCTTTCCTGGACTTGTGAACAGTTGTGATATATTTGCTGGAATTATTAAAAGATTTAGAATTATTTTAAGATCGGGCGAAAAGGTTTGCTTTATAGCTTTAACCTTCCAGCTGGTGCAGTTTTCAAGAGATACATGCATTGTGCATCGTATTACATATTTATATCGTTCTTTTATAAATTTAAGTGCAATTTTTATTTATAAAATCTTTCTTTACTATTAAATAATAAATACAGATAACATTAATAAAAGTTGGATTTATTTTTGTAAAACAGCACGATATATTTATGTAATACGATGCACAATATGTCGTAACATTTGTGCCTGCGCGCCCTCTGGAAGGTTAAAGCAGGGCAATTAAATTATGGGTCTCAGCCCCAAGTAGGGTCTATTCATCCTTCTTTTCAGACTAAGTTTTTAGTAGTTATTCCCTTTTTTGTTTTAGTTCAGTTCATCACTTTACCGTGTGTCAGTAGATACCATTTCAACATTGTTTAGCAATGTTTTAAATTTCACTGTTTGTTTGGGACAGCAAAACCAAATATGCTTTTGCGCCATTAAGTTGCAATAATAAATTGACCAACCGTCCTCCTTTTGAAAGTTCTGTCCTTCCTCGAAAAGCGAACAATAAATAATGTTTCAAATGTTTTTTATTATACATTTATCATATTATATATATTCTGTATTATTGTTTCAATGAATTAAATGTTTCTTTTATTTATGATATTCTTTAGCTTCAATTTATTTTTGTCCTCCTTTTGTTGGAGGTTAAAAGTTGGTCACCTCAGCAATAACAAACCAAGCAGCAAATAGGATCGCGTACACTAATTATGAGATCTCGAAAACATTGAAAATATCAAAAATTCTGTAATTCGATGCACGGCCCCGACACGTGGTAATATACGAAGGAGTTAAATTAGAGATTGATTGAATGATTGAAATGGTTATACATTTACCATTTATGATCAGCTGTGAAAAGAATTTGAATATTTGAAAATATGCTATCGAATTTTGAATGAAAATTAAGTAGATGTAATTTTATGATTATCTCATAATTTATCTACTCATTAACATAATCACAAGAATAGAGCCTTGGCCAAAATTTATTTAGTAAACGGAATTAGAAATGAACTAAAGAATACTTAGTAATGTGATAAATATATTATTGATGAATAATTTTGTAGATTTTATCATTTAATGAAAATTATTATATACCTAAATAATACTATTAAATTGATTAAGAACTTTACTTCTCATCGGATACATATTTAAAAAAGATGTTTCTTACATTGTTGGCGCCGTAATAAGGAATTTATTCGAGACTTAAAAACATGACAGAAGAGCTTTACAGTACGGATTCATTAACAATTGTTTTCTACTACTGTGCCATGCCATGGTAAATAAATTGTAGAAAACCAATCATATCTAAATGTAAAAAAATATAATAAAGCACAATTTATAGGTTTTTCAAAGGACAGACGAAAAACGACGTATAATGAAAAGACGTATAATCGAAATTTTGCTAAATAAGTTTGATGACAAATTTAATGTTACTAATGCAATTTCATTTAAAAATATTAATTTCAAAGTTTTTAAGATAATACTACTGTAATACTACATAGTATGTAAATCAACAGTTAAATTTTTAAATAAAACATTTATCATAAAAGTGAGATTACTCATACTTTTATTGCAAGTCTTGAGTACTAATTATACATTTCTTATACAATTTATGTGCATGCAGGTAGGTGTTTAATTAAGAAAATCTTTAACAGTCGTCTGACGTGCTGATTGTTTGTGAGTAATTAGTGAATCATTATGAATTGAATTAAGTTCATTGAATTTATTTTCACTACTCTTTTGACAAAAGAAATAAGTTCGAGCTTTTTCAGTGGAGTCCATTGCCTCTCTAAAGGAAATTGGAATAATTCCTTCATCATCGCTTAAATTAGCCCCAGACAATTTGTCATGTAATAATTCATCAATTCTGGATAATTTCGAAGTCATGATATCTTTATCACGTTTCACATACTAGAAAGGATGAAGTTTTCAAGTTTTAAAACGAGGGAAAACGACGTATAGCCGAAGCTTTGCGTCGTATAAACGAAGTATTTTATCATTACAATGAATACAAATGAATAGGGACTGTGACGGAAAGACGTATAAATGTAAACGTATGAACTCTGCTTTATTGTATTTAAAAATATGATTGCTGATAGTAAAACAACGCAATTTTATCTATAAAGCGTAATCTGGCTGCATACCCGAATTCTATTTTTCTAGAATGAAATATTTTAACAATGCGCACCTTCATTTGACAGGCATATTGGGAGAGACCCCGAATATAAAATTATTTTATTACCAATATAGGAATTGAGAATTTTATAAGATTAAATGCTTCAAAAGAAGTTGAATTTTTAGACAACAAAACTTTTAACAAAATCTTAATATACAATTTTAATGTAAATATGATATGTTTCTGTACAATGGTCAGAACTACCTTTTGAGACATTTAAGTCCAGTCAACTAAGGAAACGTGAAATTAAATTTAAAATATTATTTTTTAGTAAATTTTAAGGAAATAATGTAAATCAAGATCCTTTTCTTCCTTATGAACAATAAACAAAAAATAATTCTGAAATAAATCAATGCATTAACATACTACTGATGATAAATCTTGTAGTTTTGAATATTTTTGTGCGTTATTCGATATAGCGACCCATAAATTAAAAACCATACTTTTATAATTTCTTATTAATATAAAGGGAAAAAAATGAGCTTGAAGTTTTATGGAATTTCAATGCATGTTTTGTTGGAATTTCTAAACGATTATTCATTTATGGATGCTATTTTTATTAATATGAATATCTTATTCAAATATTATTTCCTTCATTCAAATATTTTCACAAACAGAAAGTGACAGATAATAATTATGAATTCAGTATAAGCGTTTCGAATACAGTCTACTATATATACAAGTGATAGCGAACCTTTTAGAGAAGTGGGTCAAATTTTGTTCATTATTTTTTTAATACTAGCGCGTGGGTCACTAAGTCAGTGGTGTCACTTGAAAGGGGAGCGGGGTAGGGCGTGGTAGAAAGGGTACCAATAATTTGGAAATATCGAAAATTTGTTAATAGAAAAACTTGACAGATGATTTTTTTTTCCTAACTTTCAAAAATCCGTAAAAAAATTTACTTTTCCCTTTTGTTTTGCAACTTTTACTTTTGAAGTGAAGGTTTTTTACAAGTGAAAGTTTAAAAAAAAAATAAAGGTAAATCAGTAAACCAATTTTAATGTTTTAAATTTCTGTTCTCTCTTTCATGATATAAAAATCGATGCATCAGTGGGTCATTTAAAAAGCTTTTCGTGGGCCAGTGTCTGACCCGCGGGTCATAGCTTCGCTATCTCCACTGATATGTACTGTAGCTATTTTGCTTCTTAATGTTTGTTCGAAAAAAACTAATATGATCATTCATTTTATAGATTATGATCATTGAAGTTATAAGTTTTTTAAAAATGTATTTACAATTGGTATCAAATAATAAAAAAATGTTTGCATATGATTTGATTATTGATTATAAATTTGAAGAAATCAAGCATTCATAAATTGAAAACATGACTCTTTCACAAACAAATGGCAAAGAAAAATATTTTTAGCTCAATCAAAAAAAGAAAAGAAAATTAGAAATCTGTAAAATGTATATGACAAAGAGAAACAAAAAGTGTTTAAATAAGTTTTGTTTTATGTAGACCTTATTTGCAACAGTACCTATATTTTTATTAAAAATGCACACTCAAATAAAATACATTAATTTGAATCATGCGATATTAATTGAACTAAGATAAATCTCTGTTTATTTCTGTTGCAGGTAGCAACTCTAAGTTCTGTAGAATCACAGGTAAGTAGATATTCTACAAATTCATGAGATAATGCGGATTAGTATAATATTTCTCAGTAATTAATCCTCTGACTGCGTATGCCGAGATTTGTAAGCAACTCTATTTTCTGCTGCATCCTGCGATTTTCGCAGTCTAATGTGTTTATTTAGTACTTTTATAGAGTTGGATCATATTATATAATAAAGCTTTGCATATAAGTAACAACTCGCTTGGCTCAACGGCATTTGAACACGTTTGCAAACGTTGTATCTAAATAGTGATTATATATAAAAAATAAATACGCTGACAGAGGGATAAGGCGATTTGGCGGAAAACGAAGTTTTATGGAGAAGTAGTTAAAAGCTGTTATTCAATGGAAGATTAGTATTTAGGACCCTGGGAAAAAAGTAGAATGCTTTTATTTAATTGGAAATGGCATTATTCAAATTAGAAACTTTTGCCTACTGCTTGACCAACTGCTTGAAAAGTACTAAAGATTTTTTTTCGAAGTTCAAATTTAACTAGCAGTCTTTCTTTAACCATTAATTATATTTATGATTTGAGAAATGGCTGTCAACGGCTAGAAACGTTTCTCTTTTTCCCCTTGAATAGCTAATGAGCATTTGAAGAACAGTTAAATTTTGTGTATCTCAAAATAAAAGTTCCAAACAACATGAAAAAGGGGAATGTCTAAGATTCATTTTATTTCTATTAATTCTCCGTCATATTCCTTTATATATTTCATATGAACCAGAACAAATTTACATTTGAGATCCACGAACAGTGTAAATACAGATATTTTGGTTTGGACAAAGAAGATTTTTTATTTTTGTTCGTTCAAAAGAACAGAAAAGGGACAATTTCAAATAAGCTTTCTTTGAAAAATGCAAATTTTGAGAAATTTTTGAACAGTTAAAACAACCACAAGCAACAGGGCAAAAGTAATAGTTACAACCGAATAAGTTGACATTTTTATAGCATTAATGCCAATTTAAAATAATATAATTACAATAACTTTCTTTTATTGGATTGTAGTTATTTTGTCGCAAACAATTAGATTGTAGCTATTTAGACAAGCTTCTGGTGTTTCAAAAACTGAATTTTTAATAAATAAGTAGTCAAAAAACAATGTCTTAATGCAAATCAATGAAACTCATAAAAGTCAGGTATGAATTGCAGATAAATTAAGATTTAAAATTTAGATTGGATTTTTAACATTGTTAAAAATCAATTCATGGAAACTAACACTTTTTATAATGTTATTTGCGTAGATGCTATTTAACTATCCCTGTTCTGAACGTATTTTCACTTAATAAGTAATTATTTTAAGTATAGAAAATTATAGATTAGCTTTTTCTATTTCCTGTTAAAATTTACTTTATGCTCAAAAATATCTCTTTATCACTTTCAGCTAAAGAGCGGTATTTGTTTTTATTTTGTGTAAATATATTTTTTTTGAAGAAAATATACTTTAGCTTTATATAAAAATCCGTTTAACGAAATTTAATTTGGAGTTTTAGAACAGCAATTGGTTTTAACAACGAAATTATAAACATTTAACAAGAGTTCTATTTGTATCAAAAAATCTAAACTTAAAGAATGGTGGTTTCAAAAATCTGTTTGTTTACATCCTTATTAAATGCCATAGTTTTCAAGGACTTCCCTAGATGGCGCTACTAACGTCATTTATCATTTCACCTTCGCGAAACTACAAGAACAAAGAATAGCGAAAATAAAGAATTATCCTATTCTTTTCCGCTGTATAATACTCTGCTAGCAACTTTCATTCATCAGCGCAGAGAATGAATTCTATAGCTACTTTCTTATTCCTACTTTTTGAAATAAAATAAGGTAGAAATGTCTCGTTTTTCGAGTAGTTGCGAATGCTATCACAAAGGCGGATTTAAATAAACAAAGCATAAGTAATACCTCACTGAAAGCCAACTGTTCGTAAGACGATTTGTCATTGGCTAAGCAGAGACTGTTGAATGACGGGAAAGTAGGATGTGACAGCAGGAGAGCCGGCCCACCGAAACTCAGAGTGCTGTTATTGGATGACAGCGCCATCTAGTTGAAAAAGTTAACAACATTTTCAAAACATTGAATATACTAAAATAGTAAGCAAACATTTATTTTCTGAAATGCAACCGATAAAATGCATTATTCATTATCTGGAGAATAAATACTTCTTATTTATTTTTAAATTCTAATTTCGAAACAGTTTCAGTAATCAGTTAAAAAGTTTTAGAAAATCAAAACAAGTTACAATGAAAATTTTTTCACACAATTTTAATAGTGCATGATTTTAATATTCTCTCACCTCTATTGATTCAGAAGAGTATATTCAACAGGTCTGGATTATTAAATAGGCAAAGTATCCCATCAACTTTAGGGGACCCCCGGCAGAAGGACATTTTTAGCGGTATTTCCAGAGTAATTTAATTTTTTACTTTCATTTAATTTACAGAGACTGTGCATTCGAATTTATTCAAATTAACAAGAATCGTTTCAATTTTGGAATATTATTCTAACAATATTCCTAATTAATTACCTTCTGCTAGTTCTAATATTGTTTTATAATTCTTAAAAATATGTAAATATTTATTATTCAAAAAAAAAATCTCCGATCCTATAATTAAACACTATTTAGTTCTGTAGAAAATGTTTCGTAATTTTTTTTTTACTATTTTGTTTAAAATTATTTTAAAATTTTAATTTTTTTTATACGCCAGATACTGAAACCAACTGTCTTGAACGTGGATCGCAATTAAATGCTTTATTATGCATCCAAAATTTGCTACTTAAAACTGCTTATACACAGGATAAATTAAAATCAGCAAAAATATCCAGTTTTGGAAGTTGGTAAGGCGACAAGGGGGTCCCAAAACTTGCATTGCCTTAAGGGTAGCTACTGGACTTAATCCAGCCTTTATTCAATTATCATATTTTCAGTTTATAAATTAAGTTCAGTCATTAATAATATATCATCATCGACTTGTTATTCAAATGCACACACATTTAAAAAAAAATCATAGGTATACTTGGAAAATTTCAAGTGTCTTTAGCACTCAACTGATAAACGAAACCACAGATTCTCAAACATAATATCAAATTCACAGAAAATTTAGATATAAAGGTGATACTTCATTTCAAATTCCGTATACACCTAATCATTAAATGCATGTGACGCAATCATTAAATGCCTTAATTTTCTTAAAGGAATTTATTACCTTAAATAGATAAAATCAGCAAAATTTGCAGTAGCTTCTAATCATATAGGGGTTCTATAATCACATATTAACAATGTACAAAACGACAAGAGGCTTAACATATTTTAATCAATTAATTAATTAATTATTTTTGCAAATGAATATAAATTTTAAGTGAATATTATTTTTAATTAATAATTCAATAATCTCTGTTGACGTGTATTTTTTTCTTTATACGATACATTTATTGAAAAGTTTCTTTTTTTAGTATCAGATTAGAAAATTTCCTATTCAGATGAATGCATTATTTATTCTAAAAATCAGAAAAGGAATGCAGTTTACAATTTTAGATATTCTAAATTTCATATTTTTGCATTGCTTTGCCATTGTTTAATATTATCATTATTATTCAAAAAATAATTACATGCATTTTTTTTTTTTTAATTCTCAGGAGGGGAGGAGGATGAAGGAAAAAAACAGAAGAAATTTTCTTGGAAGAATCAACTCACATGGAAGTCAATGACTGAAACTATTTATCAATAATCATTTTTCATACGGTTTTGATATTTTTACTCACTTTTAAACTAATTTTTATTTTAAAGTTTGAGAAATTATACAAACCGAACCCGAAACCCAAAAATCATAAAATGAAAATAAAAAGTACAAATAAATTGCATTATACAAATATCAGAATATGCCGAAAAATATTTTGTTTTGTATATCACATTGCAGCACGTTGAACGATATCTCCGGGTATCTCGAGAGCCGTAGGTATCAAAATCATCGCTTTTCAAGATAAAAATACAGTACAACCCCGGTTAACCACCCTCCCCGGGGGGGGGGCCGGAACTTATTGCTCATTTTGTAGGAGGAAAAATGACGTGACTTAACAACACAGCGTAAGACAATGTGTTACGCTGATACATGACATCTGGAATCACGTTCGTCATGTAATTGTGACATCACTCAAATTATGAAGCAAAGTTATTTGTACCAATCATAAAATCTAGTTCATTAATATTTCTTTGGTTTCCTCACAGGTTATTGAATTATTTATTCTGCATATGCCGAAATTAGGAGAAACCTCGCAGAGAGGTACACTTTTAAGTCCTGTAATAGCACAACGAATTTAAAGTTATAATTTTTTAGCAATTACAATACAAAGACTACTGTTGCTGTATTCGTTGATCAGTTTATTCCTAGTTGTTCATCAGGGTTTTCTATCCATTTATATTTTTCAAGGTTTCAGTTTGTTCCAACATATCCCATTCAAAAGTATGTTGGGATAACAATTTAAAAAATGAAAAAATACGGTGACTTAAATACAATACAAATATTACCGTAATAAAATACAATATATGTATACAATATAATATAAGTATATAATACAAAAAATGCGTAAGACAATAATACAAATAAAAGCAATACAATCCCTTCATTTATGAATGTTTCATGTACAGTTATATCGGTTAAAAATATGTCCGAGGAGAGACGCGCGTTTCGGTTTTACCGTGACATATCTGCTACTTTCGCATTTACAAAAAATAGTGTTTAAGTGTAAAAATAATTTACATCTTATGCTAAACACAAGGGAAATGAATAAATTTATACACCCAAACCAACTAGCACTTTTCATTGTAAAACATTTTTTGTATCTCACTCAAAAGACGATCCCATAAAACATTTTTAGTGTTAGCACTGGATTTGTTTCCCTCCCAATAATTATCAAAACTGCCAAAGATTTCATCTTATTTCCTTTATCAAGTCACCCACATTTTTTAGCTTCTAATGGAAAATATTCTGATGCTCTGGCAAAGTTATTCGACGAAAGACTTAGTTGAAGAAAAGTATGGATGATTTGAAATAATTTTAGATCTATTTGATGTTGAATGGAACTCAACTGTAACAAATTCCATAGAAAGCTACTTTTTTATTTTATTCTTAGTGACACGAAATATGACAAATGAAACACATTAAGCTGATGGATATGCTTATGTTTGTTTAAAATTCATTAACGACTAAGTTGTGTGCGTGTGTGTGTGTGATAATCTCACTTAATTTTGCTTTAAATTCTAATATTATGTATTTTAAAGTCTTCATGTATTCCAAAATCACTTTTCTTAAACTCCAGTTTCGTTTTATTTCCCGCGCTGGAGGTATATTAAATCTTTCGTTTGGCATATTTATTACTAAAAGAATACTTTAATCGTTTCCACGCGCCCACATAAATCGGGAAATCAGCAACTTGTTAACACCATACTTTTCCCTGAAACACTTACGTAATTTACTAAAAATAGCTAATATTCCCTTCACTTTGATCACGTGTCTATGTGTTAAATCCCTACCTGAGAAAATGCAGGGATTTTCTGTTCTCTTTTGACTTGAAACTTAAACTAAGATGCACGTATGTCTGCCACTCTCCTTAAAAATGACTAAAATATTTGGATAATAAAAGAAAATTAGTTAATAACTCAGCTCGTTAAAAACTACAAACACGAAACCATATATATATATATAAACAAACATGAAACAAAAGACAGAAATTCAAAATCATACAAGAAACAAAGGACAAAAAAAAGACAAAAATTTAATAAATTGAAAAATATCATGGCGAGCCGCTCGTCAGGAAGAGAAGCCCGCCTATGATTTTAATAAGTGCTTTTTTCTGCTAACGACATACGGAAAAACGTGGCATATATTTATATATCTTTACATATCACATCTGAACATTCAAAACAAAATAAACAAAACACATCAAAAATGCAATGCAAAAATCAAAAACACATTCATTAAACAAAACCCAAATTATGATCCTATAAATAAAAGTGCTAAATACTACAACTATTGAAAAAGTCAAATAAAAAATTCTGTAGTTTTCAACAATAAAATTAGTTGATCAGCTTTGGATGATATATATATGATAACCTAACAAATCAATCTGTTTCTGCTTTATTAATTATTCCGGCCGGCTATTTAAGACTGGTAAAATGCTAAAATAAGATGTTAATTCATGATTTCTATGCAGCCGTTAGGCACTACACTTGAATTAATAGTGTGATACCTAACGTCTGACGATATAACTTGGCAATATGTTTTAACTGAGTTAAAAACAGATTGTCATGTGTATCTTTCGATTAAACATGAATAAACATAACATTGCCTTTTTTTAATCCTTTAAACAACTCCCTTTTTTAAATGCATTTAAAACTTTTGTAACTAATTTGGTTAAATCAAAATACAAAATCTTAAGTTGCTGTTGTTTTAGTTTCTGTTTTAGCAGTTTCTTTTTCGTTGTCAAATAAACATTATTTGAATTGCATAATTTCTTTTTTTATGATTTCAGATTCAGCAATTCAAAAAGCCGATTGATTATCTTTGAAATCACACAGCATTTCCTACCAAAAAGCAGGCGGTTTTTATTTATTCGAAAAACGGAAAAATAAACATGAAGTTAAAAAAAGGATCTTTTTTATACCAGTTGGAGATTTTCTCTCTAGAAATAAAGAAAATATTTAGTAAATTTTTTTGTTACAAGTGCTACTTACATAGTTTTGTGCACTATCCATTTCTTCGCTGAAAATTTAATGAAAGAGCTGCAAGATGAATCTCCATCGCTAAAAATTCTGAATGATTCTTTACTGCCTCTCAACCGTTACAAAACATTTTGGGAATCTGAGTATACTAAAAAGATGCAAGACAGACAATAAATAATCAATTCATGAGAAAAAAATTTCAATGAAAGAAATAATATGGATAGAGATATTAAATTTAAAAAAATATACAAATATATATCATCGTGAGAGTTTGGATTAAAAATAAACTGCTGCCGTAACATTTATTTAAAAGACAACTCTTTTATAAGGGTATTAACCTTTTGCATTGCAAAAGATAATACGATGCATAATTATACATGTACACGTGTGAGTGTACGGATTGATTTGGCGCTTTAGGAAGCTGAAAAATATTGTTATTAATTTGTTTCAATTCCTATAAAATAATCTGTGCGTTTTTGCTATTATATATTGTTTTCATAATAAATGCTATCCAACAAGAATGTGTGAAAGATGCATCATTCAGAATGTCGAGTCTCACTCGACACAAGAGTGCAAAGGGTTAAAGATATCACAGTTGACACACAAAAGCGAAAACGAGTATCTTTCTAAAAAAAGTTTGCACTATATCCGTGATCTTATTATTTTCAGATCTTAGATGTGTTTCTTAAAAATAAAATATTTTTCAGTCAAAAGCAGTTTATTAAAAACCGATTTTTGAAAATCATCGATTCCTTCTCTATATGAATTCTCTTGCTGCCAAAAAAAAGTATAATTCTACATTTCTAAGGTGACCGACTATTAGCTCCAACAAAAAGAGGAGACAAATAAATTGAAGCTGAAAAATGTCACAAATAAAAGAAAATTTTAATTCATTGCAACAAAAAAATAATATAGAATTACACCGTAATATGATATGCTTTTAGAGCTGAATTATCAAATAGACAAAGTAGGTAACTACCTAGGGACCCACGACGATTCGTGATTTTTTTTGTGTGTGTTATTTTCAAAATGATTTATTTCGTGCTTTCTTTGAATATACAAGAACCTTGTACTCGAATCAAGGATCGGTTAATTTCAGAGCAATATTCTTAGATTTAATTTCTTTTTCCTTCAAGCTTTCAAATTCGGTTGCAGATCAGTCTGGTCAGTGGCGAATCCGGGGGGGGCATGGGACTGTAGCCCCCCCAGAGATAAGCCAGAATTCTTGATTTTATTTAAAATCACTACAACTGTTTGCTCTTAATTTCCCGTTTTTTAAAAAAATAATAATAATAACGTGACAACATTGCTTTCTGGCTTGACAGGCTCGAAAATTTTCCTATTTTTCATGTCATTCCACTTGTACTAGTAGCGTTGACGCGAACGAAGACATTTTTGGCTAGTTATTTCATTGTGTTTTTCATTAAATTATTGAAAGTATTGCATTGTTCTTTATGATTTTTATTCTCAGGTGAGTAAAGTCTGTAAAGTGTTAGTGTTTTCGTTTAAATAAGCCATGAGGTTTGACCAGTGGATGCGATTAAGTGAAAAATGAGGAAGGGCAAAAAATTTACTAATATCTAAAAGACCTGGGAGTATAGGGGGTAAACAACAAAATTTTAAACTTTTGTTACAAAATTAGCTATCTTTCCCGAATACTATTGCTTTGTTGATGATTCCTAGTTTTAAACAGCTAAAAAGAAATAAAAATTTAACTTTTCCCAAAAAAGTAGGGGAGACCACCCCCTTACTCCCCTTACTCGCCGCCATTGGGTTTGACATTCGTCACGACGATGCAAATTTTTTATAAGTCCAGCCCTCCCCCCCCCCCCCCCCAACTGAAGTACTGGATTCGCCACTGAGTGTAGTCCAGCTTATTTTGCAGTTGTCTGACTGTCTCAACGACCCTGACGAATTTTTTATTAAAATGCATATTTAGATAGTGTAAAAAAGTGTATTTTTTACCATTTTTAAAAAATTACTTTTAAATTTAAATTTTTCATTTTTAGACTAACTAGATGCTAAAACCAATTCTCCTGAAGGCGACCCACAATTAAATAATGTGTTATTTCAGATTTTCTTAATATATGTTACTTAAAAACTACTTATATAGTGATTGAATGAAAATGAATTTTTTTAAAAATTGGTTTTGGGAGTTGGTGAGAGGAAAGGGGCCCCTAAATTTTGCGTTGTCTATAGGCCCCTACAGGACTTAACTCGGCCCTGTTGACCGGTTAAAAAAGACCAAACATTTGGGGAATCTATATTTTCGAAAGAGGTATTTTAAACCCTCTCTTTTCCCCGTAACTTCTATCCAACAAAATATTAATCACTTTTTCACACCTTCACCTTTAAAAAGAATCGATTCGTTACCACCAACGAAGGTCAAACTTTTCTTTAAAAGCCTGGGCGCCACCGTTAGCTTATGATTCGCTGCACTTTTTCTCATTAAGGGAGGCCATCATTTTTTTTTATCTTCCTCCCCCCTCCTCGTGCGATGATATATCGTCTGCTGTCGCATCCAATCAATTCCGCTACACATACTCATTAAGGCAGCGGCGTTTAAAACCCGTTCAACAGATTTAAATCGGGCCTGTTCGGTGTCACAAAATTTCACTCGGCTATTTTCGGACGGAACCCGTTGCGAGCCGAGCGGCTGCGTGTGTGAATGACATTGAGTACTCATAAACGCTTTGTAATCTATGGATGACAGCGAAATTGATGACTATCTCGCTGAGGTGTAAGCAACATTAGTAGCGCAATGTGACATTTTAAATGAGCCCATAAGACAAATGATGTTTTGTTACTTTTTCACTATTTTGTGTGTACGAAGTTATATGTAAGGAAAATAAAATAGTCAAAACTTTTCAACTACTGAATTTTGATGTTTTAGATCTCTAAAATTATGGTCTTTGAGACTTAGGGAAAAAAAACCATAATTTTAGAAGTATGACTGCCAATCACACATCAGTCTGTATCTTAACATGATAAGTCAAAAATCTTACGAGCTAAATTTGAAATTTTGATACATAACAATAATTTTGAATCTTACACCGAAATTTTATAATTACATATCAAATTTTCGACCAAAAACATCAATGGATAGACTGTCTATCTGTTCATCTATGTGAATTTGACTATGATGGTTCAAAATCTCAATAAGCTTCATAGACATTATTTTATAAAACTTTTAACATTATTCCATCAATAAAGTAAGAATAAAATCAAAACGTTAAAACATTGTTCCTTTTCCTCTCTACCCAAAAGATTTCGCTGAGAAAAAGATAGGCCAACACCGGGTACTCTGCTAATTACTCATTATTTCTCCGAGAATCATGCCTTTTAAAAATACTAGGACTGTTAAGCCATTATAGCATATTTTGGCTTTTCTTAAGGACCTCTATTTATATTGCAATAACAAAAAAAAGAAACTCAATTCTGGAAGATTTCTTAAAAGCACATTATCCACGTTTTGTAAGTGCGATTTCTTTCGTGCTGTGCATGAAAGAGAAAGGGATGCGAAAAACCTACCGGTTTTAACCGAAAACCGATTTTTTTTTGTTTTAGTTAAGCGGTTTTTTTCGGTTATTTTTTTGTCCCGGTTATAACCGGTTATTTTTTAAAATCCAATAACCGGGTTAAAAAACCGGATCGGAATATGGATTCGATTTTAGGTTCGATTAGACTAAAATATACCAATTTATGAAGCTTTGAATTTCATCATCTTAGGCCAATAACCGACAACCGCTTCCTCGAGGGGTCTGTTGATTGGGGGATTACTGAAAGAGTTTTTATGAACTTATTTCAAAAGCAGATTATTTTGAGCAGTTATAAATAACCGCTAAGTTAAACTGGAGGTGAAAAAAACCTGAATAACCGAAAACCAGTTATATTCGAAATAACCGCCATCTCTACTTACGAACTTTTCAACGGAGCCAACTCAGTCATTGAGTACTGTCGTCAAGCCACACATTCTGTTGCTAATGTACGTATTTCGTTTACCTGTTTTCTTACTGCTGTTTGACAGCAAGGCAAGGGAGGAGACCACAACCTTCTTATTCAAGCCCATCAGATTCTATATTTGCTGTGCTTTGAGCTATCGGTTACGACTAAGCGAAATTCAAGATCTCCTCTGAAGACGGGGATTTTAGATAAGAAGTGAAGTCCTTTGCCTCTGTTTAAAGTAAATAGAAGAGTTCTTTTTTACCTCTCTTGGGATGAACTATTCTTGCTTTAACTAACTGGACATGAGCATAACTGTAAGGTCCAGCCCGTATTCCCTCAACATCCCCGGCAATGGAATCGCCGAGGTTACTAAGGGCAGCTGGTGGGACGAGAGGGATTAACGTGAAAATCTTCCAGAGATAATTGTGCGCCGTGGACTAAATTGATCGTAAATATAGTAGGTTACAAAAGAATCTACCTTTTCATCTAAGTTAGCAAAGCTATCACAAATCTATTAATGATTACGTTGGAAACATTCCACTTAAGTTTACCCAAAATGGAAGGCATGCTTAAGAGGACTTTGTGCGATGGGCCGGTCAGCTTGGTTTGCAGATCCCAGAGGATCTTTAGTAGACTCATCTACCAAGAATATCACGTGGCAATAAGAAAAGAGAGTAAGAATATCTACAGGTGATTAGAGTTCCAACAGTTTAACGCCAGAAGGGGATTGAAATTCTAATGGCTCAGTGGTATAGCTCGTATGCAGTGGTTCAAAATCTTCTGGTACAGCATCTTTATAGCTCGTGAAGGAAACTTTAAACCTTTAAATCACGGGTTTGGCATTTAATTTGCTTAGATCAGTTTTAATTTTGAAACATTGCGATCACAGTTACTCGGATATTAAGTTACCCTTCTCTTACGTCACGGACCATCATAAAAAAATAACTCCACGGACAAAAAATAGTCAACAGAATAACATATCCGGCTTATCTCTGACTTTTTCTCGCTGACTGGAAGAATGAAAAAAGAGTGCAGGGGATAGAAAAAAAGAGGGGGCCTAGATGAGTGAAACGAAGCAAAAGCGAGGCTCGAAAAGGCATCCGTAGCCGTGATCCTTCCCTTATTGACATGATGCGAGTTGAAGCAACCCTCTCGGTTGCAACTCGGAGGTGATAAATGTACTGCCACACATCCACTCCAGGACCGTCAAAGATTCGAGCCTATTTCTCTCTCTCTCTCTTTCATATTTTCTTGCCCGTTTTTTTCGCTCCTCACTATTTTCATTCACTCTATTCCCTGCCCTCCTCCCTCCATTTTTTCCCGCTTTCTTTCCCTCAGAGAAGGACCTTTTCTGAAGCTCGGAAACAAAATAATAAAAGAGGTTAGGAGGGCAGAGAGAAGTTTTTCTGACAACGTGATGCAGGATCCCCGGAGTCCATTGTTTCGCTCGAAGCGTAAATGGGAAAAGTGGATTGTCTTGACATCTCCGTTCGGCGGGGTTTTGCGGGCCCCGCCGACTGCCAGGAGAGAAGGAGTTAACTGAAGGAAGGCGGTTAGTGTGATGTTTTCGATTCAGAAAGGGTGGACTTAGTTTATGGAACAACACTTAGCTTGGAAAGCAATGAGTATCGGGAAAGTTGACTAATAGAAAACATACGGTTTCTGTGAGTAGCTCTTTACCGATTAAAAGTTAAAAAAGTTAACCCTTTGTAACTTTTGCCCCCCAGAAACTAATTACATACGTACTGTACTTTGTATGTCGCATTTGCAGATTAAATCCCTTAAAAAAATACGTAGTTATTTTGATTAGCAACCAAAACAAGTAGTAACAATCTCAGTAAAATCCTGTCTAAATTGCTTGAATAAAAAATTGTAACTCATGCGTTTTGAGGATAAAGTATGCATTCAACTCATGTCCCCTTAGCGGAGCGCAAAATTTTAATAATTACCGATTAAAAGTTTCGGGTACATACTTTATAGGAATAGTAAAAATAGCGATAATGTTTTAGATAGAATTGTACATAACCAATCCATAAATAGACATTTTTTTTTAAAAACGCGTCTTCGAAATTTAGTCTGCTTAATCCTTGATGTTGAAACGCCATGTCATCATGTGCATTAAATTACAGAATGCTGCCTAGGATAGAAAGAGTTAACTGAAGTAAGGCGGTGATTGTGATGTTTTCGATTCAGAAAGTGTGGATTTTGTTTATGGATCAGTACTTAGCTTGGAAAGCAATGAGTTTCTAGAAAGTTCACAAATAGTAAGCTTATTGTTCCCTTTATGTCCTGTGTCTTGCCCACCAAACCGTTCAGTGACCGGATTGGTCATGGGTACAGATGTAAGAGACAACGTTCTGTTCAGTTCCCGATGTGAAACTCTTTCCCGATTAAAAGTTTACCAAAGTCAATAACTCCCGATTAAAAGTTTCAAGTGAAGACTATGCGGATTTGATAGAAATTGTAAAAATAATGATAATGCTTTAGAAAGAATTGTGCATAACCAATCCTAAATAGACAGTTTTCTAAAACTGTTTTCGAAAGTTTGTCTACTTAACCCTTTGTATTGAGATGTCATGACATCGCGAGCATTAAATTACAGAATGCTGCCAGGATAGAAGGAGTTAATTGAAGGAAGGAGGTTAGTGTGATGTTTTCAATTCAGATTGGACTTTGTTTATGGATCAACACTTAGCTTAGAAAGCAATGAGTGTCGGGAAAGTTGACAAATAGAAAACACAGGGTTTCTGTATGTAGCTCTTTCCAGATTAAAAGTTTCTAAAAGTTAAAAAATGCAAGTGAAGATTATGCGGATTTGATAGAAATATTAAAAATAGCGAAAAAGCTTCAGAACTAATTGTGCGAACCCAATCCATAACTAGATAGTATTAACTCCTCTCCGAGGGTAAGCCTGCTTAAGGGCAATAAGCCGGTCATTCACAACCATTCCACTCCATGCATATGGCATTGGTGGCACTCCATGCTATTCCATTTTTAAGCCATCCATTTAGGCAGGTCATTTATTACCGCTCCACGCAATGCAAATCCATCCACAACCAATCACTCCGATCCCTAACACTCTGCGATTTCCTCTATGAACCAAGCGCCTCAGTTTTCTACATCCCACATGTAGGGGAGAGTGGAGTAAAACCAGGTACCCTTGATTCTGGCGCTATTATTTTTCCTATCTAGCAGACAGATACTGAATTACACTCTACTAGTCAAGACAAAGGAACAGTCACAGTGGCGTGTTGTAGCTGTTGAATGCACTGCACCTGTGAAGGTTTATATGTTTCAGAACGTCAACTCTCTAATGTTCGTTTGATTTCAAACTATCCTTACTTAAAAATCATTACAGATATAACAACTAACCCTATCGAACAATAAGAATTTAATCCAATAATTGCGCGGTTCTATTTTGTTTTCTATAGCCTCTGCACTCGGGGTAAAACCGGGTACCCCAAGTGGCGTAAGACCAGGAAGTCAGTATTGATGATTCTTCCTATTAAGACGATAAAAACACATCAGACGTCCATTGTTTATACTTTAATGATGTACTTTCTAATTTAAACAAAGAAGAAGGGTTAATACAATGTAAAAACTGTGTTAGGTGGTCCACGAAAGCTGCAGTGGCGCAGAGGAAGAAAACAACTGATTTAAATGTGAATTTTGTAACTAATATTCTTAAATTGTCATATAAAGTAAAAATGATTGCAACTTTTTTCCACTGAAAATCGAGTTTTCCTGATTTCCCATAACGTTAGCATGTGTATTTAATGTAATTTACTCCACTAGTGGGGTAAAACCAGTAGTTTGACTTTTTTATATAAAAAAAATCATTGATTAAAAAAGTAATGGAACTGTGACTTTTCTGGAAAGATATATTGTACACTCCGATAAACATTGAATATTTTAATAAACTTTGACAAGCTCTGTGTCGAATATTTTAGCTCCAATAGGCCTCGAACCTTAACTACCCGGTTTTATTCCACTTTCCCCTACTCCCGCCGGTGTGATTTATGACCCGATAGCCCAAATGGAGTGATGGATATCCAGATCGGTTGTATATCCAACCATCCGTTCCAATTTTGATCGGATTTTCACACTTACGACCAGTTTTGGCGTGAAGTGGTCGAATTTTTGTGGCATGGAGCGGTAGTCAATGCCCAGCCATACAATGGATTGGAATGTTCTGAGCTTTGAAACACAATCGCATTTCATTTTTGTCCATGCACCGTCCATGTTACCTTGTATGGGATTACTGAATGGAGTCGAGTCCTTCTCATGTGATACTCTTCAAATGCATCACGTCAATTTCATTTTGGAATTCATTGCACATTCTGAAGTAGGGGAAAGATTGTAAAGTTACATCAGAAAGCAAGACAACGTGCAATGAGATACTAGATGGCACGGGCAGTGTCGCTATTGAGTGATTTTGACATGTGAGCCGACATTATTTTTTCTTATGACACCTCACAAACCCTCTGCTGATGATCGAAATCATGATGAGTCACATCCTCAATAAAAAAAATAGCAAATCAAACTGTACTCACCTCCTTCCTTACATAATCTCATCAGTTTGTTTCAGCTAACCGTTACCTCAGAGATCACCAAATTTCACGTCAGCTTGTAGCATTTTTACTACGTCTAAGCGACAAAAGAGTTATACATTAAGATAAGTCAGCAATTAGAAGCAACTAAATAACAATTACATGTAAATTAAAATGATATTTCGCAATTATACAAAGCAGGCGTTATTTCTTTCTCTTATAAACAGGGATATTATCATATTCCTCAGGGTCTTTGCGTTTTCGTTTCCCAGGTCTTAAAATTTTACACCATAGTCAGTTTTAGTCAGTCAGTTCTCGTAGAGTTTTTAGGTATTTATTATACAGGGTGAGCACAAAGTCTTGCCCTGAGAAATTTATTGTGCGGAAACTATTATAATTAGATGTATCTTTATAAGTACTGTTTAACAAGACCACATTCTTTAGTAGATTTTAATGTGTGCCCCCTTGGTAGCTTGGAGTTAAAGGGGTATTCTAGTTCTCGCCACGTGTTCTTTAACATGTCATTTTTAACGGTATACACGGCATTTTTTAAATATCCTAGCCTTCAGTTCTTCAATGTCAGCAAATGATGTGGCAAAGACTCGGTCCTTGATATAGTTCCAAAAGAAAGAAAGAAAGACAATATTGTAAGGAGGAATCAAGCGATTTCGTTTATTCCTCCACTATTATTTAATTCTGCGCACCACAATTAAGTCCACAAGTACTATCAAGTATTAACATTTTAACAGGTTCTTTGATGCAATAGAACGTTCTATTGTACAAAAAAAAACTATTAAAAGTGAACTATCCAATGATAGCAATATTACATTCTTACATTCAGCGGTTATTTTGTAATAAATTTTTATAACCAGGGCAAGACTTTGTGCTCACCCTGTACAACCAAGTGTATTCTTGCATCCTTTTGGAATATGAGGAATCCAGACTCGCAATTCAAGCTAGTTTGGTTCTAGAGGATGACAGATGTCTCCCCTTCAAGGACTAAAATATAGCACACTAGCTGATACGGAGCAGAACATGTGCGCTCGGTTATACACATACCATGGTTGTCCTGACGCTTCTAAAGCCAAACTGGCAACTTCGACGCTCCAAGAAAATTTGCCACGACAAAAAAAAAAAAAGGCGACAAGTGGTGTGCTCATAGCAGAAAAGTACCTTAAATACAATGTTCATGATAGTAAATTCCATGATGTTCACCTTTTGGAATATGAGGAAGCCAGACTTGCAATTCAAGGTAGTTTGGTTCTAGAGAATGACAGATGTCTCCCCTTCAAGGACTAAAATATAACACACTAGCTGATACGGAGCAGAACATGTGCGCTCGGTTATTCAAATACCATGGTTTTCCTGACGCTTCTAAAGCCAAACTGGCAACTTCAACGCTCCAAGAAAATTTGCCAAGACAAAAAAAAAAAAAAAAGCGCCAAGTGGTGTGCGCATAGCAGAAAAGTACCTTAAGTACAATGTTCATGATAGTAAATTCCATGATGTTCACCTCAGCTTTTTAATTAACACTATTTTAATCTACGCTGATTTGAACTATTTTGACGTCGATCTGAACGTTCTCTGGCTCGCCTAAGTCCATCTGTTTCATTTTTATCTAATCTCTTTTGAATCATTTCATCCAAACTTTTATTAAGAAATATTGGGAACTCTACCGTCTTAAATTAATTTTTTCGAGACGAAGTTGCTTTTCACCCGAACAAATATATTAGTAGGCTTGCCTGTGAAGTTAAGCTTAGCATGGAGGAGGATAACTGTTTTGTTTTGTAAACAAACCAATCGTTGCCATCAGCAAAAGAGAAATTACTCTCTTTTTTGTGCCACGTACGTTAGCGTTTTATATATATATATAGATTAGTCATCATATACATGACGATAACCAGCAAGCCAGATTTTCAAACCTGATTAGAAAGCCGATGAATTCGTTGTTTCTTTCTCATTTTTAAATGCCATTATTATTCAATTCGCATATATTCCGTTATTTGTTTTTGCATTTTAATGAGTCTGTATTCATTTTTAGTTGTTGCACACTTTTATTTAATTCTATTTGCTTCATATTTGTGAAGATGGAATGTTGTAATCGATTTTCACTAACTTCCTAAAGTGTTAGAGTTTTGAAACTTTGTACCATTCTGTTTTCTCGATGGCAATACACTGTTTTAATACTTTCAGAACTTATTTATCAGTTAATTCGACTAATTTAATTAAATTTCGATTCCATGAGAGAGCGCCATCTGGTAGTGAATTTGATAGAAATTAATTCCAAGATTTCATAATATTTTAACATGAATTATAAATTAAAAATCGGAAGTGCACTAATTAAATTACATTTGTAATAGAAACTGTTTTCATTAAATTTGTTTTGTGTTTAAGTTTCCTTCATATTCAGTATTTTGTTCTCAATTTTTTTATATTGTATAGACGAGTTTTCTGGTTTGTTTACATGCCTGTAATAAGTATTCCGGTGTAATGCTAAGTAAATGGATCTTCAAAGCTGAAGTCCAACATATAAGCAGATAAAATCAAGGTTTTTACTGTAAGCAAACAAACCAGAAAACTCATCCATACTTTTCTCTATGTCTGATAAACATTCGTACCCAGAGCCGCCTTAACTTATTTGAACCCCATGGGATTGAATAATGTAGCGTCCCAACACAACCGTAGCTAGGAATTGTAGCTCCCATGGCCCAACGTAACTAAGAATTTGGGTTACATTCACTCACAATATAAACTGTATTATTGTATTTAAAATGAATTTTTAATGCAATAATGCACTTTTATATTGTGTACACATTTCTCACTTTGCAAATTATAATACAACATACAATATTCTTTAATCTAGCTCTCTATAGTAAGATTAAAGAACTAAATCTGAAATACTACTATGATATTAGATACCAGAGTGTAGCTACCTCTTTACCATTCATAATATAAGTAACTTCGGCTTCTGTTACACGCATTGTTTAGAATTAAAAAATCGATGGCTGTTTAATTATAAACCCTAATCCTATTTTTACTCTTAATATAAAGTAAAGCACCGTTTATACGTTTCTCATTTATACATCGTTTACATTTACAAAATCGATGGCTGTCTAGTTATAATCCCTAATCCTATTTTTACTCTTAATATAAAGTAAAGCACCGTTTATACGTTTCTCATTTATAC
>BGPR01002674.1:31548-70561 GCA_013235015.1 Araneus ventricosus
ACTCTTAATATAAAGTAAAGCACCGTTTATACGTTTCTCATTTATACGTCGTTTACATTTATGCGTCGTTTCATCACAGTTCTGATTCATTCGTATGCATTGTAATTTGTTTAGATTGTACGTCTTTTCATTTATACGTCGTTTAACGTCAGTCCCTTGAAAGACGTATAGAAGGTGCTTTACTGTGCTTAAAATTATGATTAAATAAATCTTGGATCAGAATTAAAATAAAATCAGTATAGTAAATTTTTAGGCGCCCCTGGGATAGACCACTGGATAAGACGGCCCTGTTCGTACTTTAAATCCTTTTTTACACTCAGTGGCATAGCGATTGGGGGACAAGGGTGATATAGATGCCCTGGACGCCAGTCTTAGGGGGCGATATGGGGACAAAACATTAGACCGTTTATGTAACTTTTCAGAGTGAAATATCGTGAGGGAGCGAAAAAATAATGCCATACCCAGGGTGCCATTTACCCTTGCTAAACCACTGATGATGACTGGCGAGAAAAATCATAATATGCCCCGGGTTCCCAGTTACCCTTATTACGTCACTGTTTACACTTGCTTCTTTCTTTCCATGTCCATTCAATTTATCAGGGGAGTTACAAATATCAAATATAAAAAAGAAATTTCACACTAATTTAAACAAAAGAAAACGGCACAGCATAATTGAAACAAAAAAACTCAGAAGAAACCCAGCAAGAAAAAAAAACGATGCAAAAGTAAACAAAAGCAATTTACAAACCAAAAAAAGGGCAAAATATTAAAAAAAAAATACAGTATAGTCTCGATAATTCGAGGTGGACGGGACCAGGCCTACCTCTAACTATCGAAAACTCGAATTATAGAAATCATAAAATTTAATAAATAAATAAATGGAAATAAAATCAATTTTTAAATTTCAGTGTAGTATATTGAAATGAAAAATGTACTTGCATATTATTACATTACTGCTGATAGCAACGGGTTAATTATATCTTAAAATAATTGTCAATTGTTTTTTATTTAAACACATTGCTCCTATATATCGATCTTATATATCCCGTTTTCTTTGGGAGGGGGCATTTCTGCCTGTGGCTTCGTGGTGCGCAGTGGACATATGACCCATCGAACAACAATAAAAACCAGATGCAGCAATTCTTTCACGTGTTGGTCATTATTTGGGAGCTAAACTGATTCTTTTCACTAACTCGGATTTATGGGAAACTCGAACAATCGAGACTCTACTGTAATAAAAACAAGGTACAAAGTGGGAAAACATCAAAATACAAGGCTCAAGAAAATAATAAAAATATACAAAATAGATTTATAATATAAACATACACAGCATATTGGTAATTGGTTTCTTGTTCTTCATTCATTTATCTCTTGTTCTTCTGACTGGCAACGTTTAAATTTTGCTTCAATATTCGATGCAACTTTTGTCTCCATTTTCACCATGTCTGTCTGTCTGCTGGAATGTTCTCCTCCCGGATAGTCAATCTGCACTCTAAAACCTTAAGGTTGAGTCGGATCTCCTGGAATTGAATGAGTGAAAACTGGTCCGGGGTCTGAATGATTCTAGGCATAAGGGTTTGGAATCGTGTTCTGTCCTGTTACGTGACTTACACATCTATCTTGTTTTGTTTAGCATGCCGAATCTGGCTTTTGCGTTGTAAAATCCCACAAATGTAAAAGCCACGCTCTGTTTCTTTGACTTTGCATTTCCATTTAGGGGGACACTAGGCTGGAATATCCTCCTGGCATGGGAAATTAGTTAACTGCTTTAGTTCCAGTCTGGAATTAAAATGTTTGATTTTGAAGCTGTTCATGATTTCTTTTTCTTTTATTGCTCGTGATTCGGCTCATTATGTCACGGCAATTTTTCATACATTTTTTCTTCATTTCTTATTCCTGCAGTAACTTACGGTTAAGATCCCGCGAATAAGGTACTGTGAAGATAGAAATTACCATAACATAGGTGAGGGAAGATTGGGCCAACTGGTTAGTACTGGTACTAAAATCCCAAAGGGTCCATCTAAAAATATAAATAATATTTTCGTAAATAATTTCGTATAAATGAGGTATAGTCCCATAATACCTCTGGAATAAACAGGTTTTCCTTTAGTATAGTTTTAACTAGATTAAACTCAAGTTTCGAAATCACACGATAGCTATTTGGATAGGGATCTCGTGGTCGAAGATGCAGGGTACACCTTTCTAAACTTCTTTATCATACCAGATAGAGGACTTTTCACCCACGAGAGCAGGTTTTATATGCACTAAACACATACACATATAGTAGATCTTTTGTGGTATTGGTTCTTGTAAAAGTGATTCTCCGATCTCGAAGATGAGACTTTACCACCTATTAGACCTTAATCATATGTTAATTTAGTTACATAATTAACGTCCCAATTCGAAACCACCAGAGGGCAATTTTGGAACGGATTCCGAAAATTTTAAATCATAATTGTACTAGGAAGACACCTGCGCCAAACTCTCACACACAAATGTCCACATCACACCAGCGTGAACTCGTTAGATTATACGATTAGAACACACGGCAGATTTTACACATGCACCAGTCCCACATACATGTCAGTCTTAAACCGGAATTGCTTCTGGAGCCATGATCCTCTGCCACTGGTTCTGAAGCCGGGACCCGCCCGGACACAGCGGTTTAACATTGAAATCAAAATCATAAATAAGTGAATAATCTACGACCGATTAAAAGTTGACTGCTAAGGCAAACTGCAGGTTTCCGGTCTCAGAAGCCAATTTGATTTAATCATTATGAAGATTTTTACTGGGACAATTCGTTGGGACAAGACCGCCATCTACGAGTTATCTCGTAACTGGCAGTGAACGAGTCAACTGCTTTGCATCACATTGAACAATGAAACATTTTTTAATGACTAACAGGGCCTCACCCATGGCGGATCATCAATGTATTCGCGTCTAGAACCGGCGAACCTTCAGTCCTGAAACCGAACCTCTGCCAGCTGGGCAATGCTGCTCGCAGCTATAAAGGGGTGCTTTACTATTTGATGCCCACTAAATAGACAGTTATGAAATACTTTTTTTTTCAGTTCTAGGCCCTTCAGGTTCGGATCCTCTGGCAGCGGCTTAGCAAGGATAAGCACGGCGGTATGAGACGGTGTTCTAGTTCAGGGCATAATGTGATTTTTTTATCTCCAGCCGTCATTAGTGACTTAGAAAATATTAAATATTACTAGCGCTTAAGGCATAACAATATTTTGGGGGCTTTTAAAAAAGTGACATAATGTCCCCATGGCGTCGTCCCATGACTAGCGCCCGGGCATCAGCCCCCGCCCCCCGCTTCCATGTCGCGCCGTTACTGGCCTCTGGCGAGGACCAAATGCACCTAGCTTCTGGCTAAGAGTATTGTGTCAACTCAACTTAGAATTAACCTCACAAAGCCTCGCTATTTCTAGTGACCCTCCCGTGTACCGAATTAATTGAATTCCTCCCACTCGAAACATTTTCCCCGAAATTCTCAAAACTTATTTCGAAACGAGTTTCGTGAGGGTGAAGGGCGGGAAAAGAAGATGAAAAAAAAAACTTTGCTAAAGGTATTTCCTCGATCGGAAGCTTCCATTTAGCCGCACTGAAAGGGGCGAGGAAGGAAATCGTAAGTAGACGATTCTGAAGGGGCAGGCCATCCCTCATCCATCACCCGTGGAAGACCCTCCCTAATTAAAGATCTGTGAACCCGTCGTTTTCGGCGAAATAGGTCTAGAAACTGAGTATCGTTTGTTCCAAAAACAGAAGAGCAACCACTTCTCCCTGCGAGTGCGGTTTATTCTCTTAAGAAAGACAACACATTGAAAATTAAATAACATAGTATGTTAGATGAAAGAAGCAGTGTTGTTACAAACAACATTTTCCTTGCTGTTGGTGCGGAAAGGATGCTTGTAAACATGGTTTATTTATTTTGAAACCAGTTTAAATGTTTATTTATCTCAAGTATTCAAAACATTTATTTGGAGAACAAAAATTACTTGATGGCTTCTTAAGATACTTCGGAAAAAAGAGAAGCATTGATTCAATGCTCCTCTTGTTAGTTTACCATCATTCTTATCATATCACGAAGTGAATACTATAACTAGGTAACTACAAACTTGACAAATTAATGGTAAGTACATAAAAAAAAGACTGCCATTAAGTGTATATCACACGGAGAGCTGTTGTACGCTGCTTTCGTCAGCATGAGCGCAATGCCACTTACCAAAAATGTTTGTAACACGTGACGCATTGAGACAACCGGTCGGAGAGGATTTCGGTCATCGTTGGGGCTAACTACGTCACCGTCAAAGTCACACCCGATTGGTTTGAATTATCGCTGCTGACGATTTTCCGTCAGCATCGTGTGCATTTTCAAGCCGGTTGAATACAGCCAACGATTTCTGTCATCTTGTCTGACCGGTCACGTGCTACAAACTTTTTTGGTGAGTGGCATTGCGCTTATGCTGATGAAAGCAGCTTACGATAGCTCTCCGTGTGATATACGCTTAAAGCTACATACTCAACATGCCACGACTGGGGGTAACTCTTTCAGATGATCCCTAGGCACTGCTTATAATTTCCTTCAGGTCCTCCTATTCTCTCAAAATGATGAAAGAAAATTAATTTGCTTTTTTCCCCTTTCGAAACAAGTTATTTGTACTTACCCAGTTGTAGCATTTACCCCACAATATAAGAAGAATCCGAGATTTGAATCATTTGATATTCAGACTGGCTCGAAAGACAAGAAAAATAATATAATCGAGAAATAAGATTTCCTCTAAAGCTCAAAGGAATAAAAAGAGGCAGAGATAGGGCAAGATTTCTGTGCTCTTTAGTCCGTTATAAGGCCATGGTAAGTATATTTACCACCGACTTCATCAATTTTTAGATGCATTTTTTTAAGGTTGGTTACGATTTGGCATAAGTTCTCGCCAAATTTTTCGATGAAACAAAAACCTAGAGGTTAAAATTTCCTTCCTCAAACCATAACGGAGAGTCTGGACTTGATAATTAATTATTAATTAGCAAAATTGATTAACAAAAAATTAATGTCATCGAATACCCTAGATGAAATTCTTTTCTTAAATGAATCTCTATTTCGAAAGCATTTTACTATAACACTACTAGAAAAATATGGCTCTTTAAAGGGTTAAGGGAAAACAAAAACTGAGGAGAATTTGCTTTCATTCAAAAATAGATAAAAGTTCAATTTCTTTTTCCTAAAATTAATAATTTAGCAAAAGAATGGATAATTGAGTAGAGCTGGAGACGCTTTTTCAGTTAACTATGAAACTACTAACTGCTATTTTTCAAACTTTCTATGCAAGTAACAAACACTCAGAATTTGGAAAAAAACGATTCATATCTAAGGCTAGGCAATGGCCAGATTTATAAGCATCGTTATATGTTGCGTATAATAAATCGATAATTGGCCACATATCGCGATAATTATATTTGTCAGTATCTAATATACACTCAAGCCTCAATTTCGCTTTACTCGGATCACGTGCAAATTTTTCGATCTCTAAACGTATCGAAAGACGTACGAACGCGCAAGCTGTAAGAAAAAACAATACCATTAGCAAGTCAATAAGGGAATAAATTACCGCTGTAATGGAAAATTGTTGAATCATTCAAAAAATATCGAAGATTATATTTATTAATTTCTTATTATTAAGAATGTTTGTCATTTAAAAAGGTGACAATTCCTTTTATTTAAAAACATCACGGTTCAAATTTTATGTGCTTATCTACGAGAATGAGAACAGCAGAAAAAAGTATACATAAGTTTCAATACAAATTCTAAGGTTCAATATTGATGCTGCTAATACGTAAAAACAGTATGAATATGATGCATTACACACTGGGCAACTTTTTAGTATGACAGAGATCCAGTGCTCTAACCCTTCACACCTGGTGTCCGATATACCGGACATAAACTTTAAACTGCTTCTATTGATTCAATAATTGATGAAATTACATGCTGTTTTGATTTGATTCTCGACTTTCGTATAATTATAATCTTTGCAAGAATTGCTCGTTTCGAGGATGAAATCATTTTATTCATTCAGTTTTTTTCCAAATCTTTGTTATTCGTAAAAATGAGTTCTGTGATGAATTCTGACTTTTGAGTAAATTTTTTTTTGTTTTTAATCCTTTCTTTAAAATATAATAATAAATCCAATAATTTTATCATCCTTTGGAAAATATATAATTTGTGTTATGTTTCATCTTTTTTCAGTAGAAATATCTGGTTTTGTCCGGATACCGGACATAGGATGATGTTTTTAATTTTTCACCAAAAAGCTTGAAATTTTATTTTTTAAGACACCCTTTGTAGTAGCACACAGTACACAAAAGAAAAACAGTTTCACTTCAATGTTTCTGAATTCCGACTGAAAGGGTTTTAAGGCAGAATCGACTGACATCAAGAGGTGGAAAAAGGAAGCTTCTTGTATAAATTTTTACACTAAGTGGAATTTTCATGCAGCCAGCACCAATCACCATTTTATTGCTTTGGAGTTTATCGTTGCAAACAGTACAAAGGTGCTTATAATTTGCCATACAAAATTGAACTAACTCGAATCTATTGCTATTTGTTGTACCTTTAGACTATTAACTCTTTTGCCGAAACATACTTTAAATACCCGATTACTAACATGCACATAGGGTAAGCCACTAGGAACATCACCCAGCCCTGCCTAGGCATCCGGGTAACACATGAAAGGCCAGCCACCACGACAGAATAGTTAGACACTGAGGTTCCTGCATTATAGCCCCATTACGAACGGCTCATGCAACAACCCCCATTTTACCGGGGTGCGACCTGTCTTCGGAGATGGGCCCAAAGAGCCACACCACTATTATTGTACCACCGGGTTGGCGAGAGTCAGCTTATTTATACGGAGGCCTCTCATCAGTGCACTCGCGGTGGCCCCCCCCCCCCCGATGGAGTAAATGCACATAATGACCGATGTTGCTGTTAGAGAATTAATAATGTGATAATGAATTTTAAAAAAGCAGCATCAGAATTTTTCTGTAATGTCTTGCTCAAACAGCAACTTCTTAAAATATGCACTTGAGAAACGGTTCTCAATTGCATAACTGCATCCAATTCAAGAAAGAAGCTATTTTAAAAATAATTGTTATTATTATTATTTCCACATGTTAGCAAGGTCGCGGTGGCCTAGTGGTAAGGACTAAGCTTCGGGGCCAAAGGGTTCCAGGTTCGAAAATCTATTCCACTGAAGATTTGCCGTGTATGGGGTCTGTTGCACGTTAAATCATACGTAGGGGGCCAAACGTCCTCCCGCTAGTGTGGTGTCCATAACCCACGTCCACCGACTTACCCATAGGGCTTAAAGTCCACAGGGATGGGCGGGGAAGAGGCTGGACGGTGTGGTGTGGAAGTTTAGAGAGGATATGCCAGCTCAAGTGTCGTCCTCGCCATCCGACTGTGGTTCAAAGTTACGAGGTCCGTTCCAAAATAGTCCTCGTGTTGCTTCAAAACGGGACATTAATTAAACTAAACTGAAACATCGCATATTATACCACTAAACAATACAATGCAAAACGTTACTGGAATAAAAAAAAAAAGTTTTAGCAAAACATAAGCATCCTAAGAAAACGCATACAAAATAAATAAATAACACGCTTCTGACAGCAAAAGAAAGAAGAAAAATATAGAAGTTTTATTCAAAATTTCGAGGTCTGCCTCAAAATAGCCCTCGCGTAGTTTGAAATTGGTATGTTAATTTGACTAAACTAAACTCACACGTAAATTTTTAGTTTGATATCATTTAATAACACACTTTTATGACGATTGAAAAGTTTGAAACCATTAAGTTGCTGAACATAAACTAAACAATGGATTCCAACCTGTCTATTAAGTTAATTACTCTTTTGCAACAATATAATCAGCAATGGTTTATCAAAATTCCATTACCACACGAATTACAATTTTTTACTAGCCGCTTTATCAAGTTTAATTCTTTACACACATTATAGGTAGTTAATGAATATTAATCACCAAACACATAAGAAATCGAAGTCACATCGAAAGAGAGGTGAAAAAACTAAACTTTCATTTTTGATACCAATCCCCACTTTCTACACTTTTTTCTCTAATAGGGGAAAAAAATAACATTATCAGAATAAAAAAATTTAACGAAACAGAAACACGCTAAGAAAATGCGCGCAGAATATAAAAAAATCCCTCTCTCATGACGGCAAAAGCGTGCGTCGTGGAAGTTTTATTACTTTAAGCCTTCCGATGACAGCGTATGTTTTACATCATGAGTGTCCTTCTTGCACTTAAATTCAATTATGACATCGTCGTTTCTCGCCCTGCAACATTAATCAACTGCTTTTCGAGGCCATATTGTTAGCGAATGATTAATGGACGAAGGGACAAGTTCAAATGTTGCTGAATTACTTTGGCAGAGAGGAATGATTGATTCGAGACGATTCTACGATTATCAATGATCGCTTCTGCTCTCCAATCGATACGTCATATCGATGATACAACGTCGGATCTCTTCCAAGAGAAGAAGAGGGTTTCGGTGTTTTGATTTTGGTGACACTTTTTTTTTGCTTCTGTCTTGCTTTATGTTGATGTAGAGAGGTTGATTGAGCTTCGGAGAAGATTATTTTTAAAATACAAATAAATATGCATCAGAAAAGGAACATTAAAAAATGAAAGAAAAAGGTCGTAGTGCTTTAGTTCCTGCTTTAATTTGTTACATTAAAATGATGAATTAGAGCTTTTTTCCACCATTTTGGTGGAAGACTGAAGTAATTTGATTTGTTATATTAGTGTTCAGCTTTGAAGTTATATTTAGGGCCGGCCAGAGGGGGTTTTGAATGATGCGAGCGCACAAGGCCCCGCGTTTCTGAGGGCCTTGCGCCACTGACGGATTTTGAAAAACGAAAATGAATTGCTTTGATTTATTTAACGAAATCAGAATTCGTCTTCAAGTTTTGCCTTCCAGGACACAATATAACAAATACTTAATATTTATTTAAAAATCATTTATTTCAATTTCATCCAAATTTTACTCCTGTTCTAAAATTATATTATTACCGACTTACTTATTACCTACGCATTTGCAGAAAGATCTTTCTCAAGATTAAAAATAATAAAAAATCACTCGAGATCTAGTATTAGTGAAGAACGATTCATTTGCTTAGACATTTTGTCTATCTAATCCTTTATTAACAAAAAACTAAATTGTGATCATGTTATCAACGAATTTTCTAAAACACATGTAAAAAAAATGAAACAAACATCACATATTGTGGACTTATTCATAAATTGTATTTATGAAGCAATTGTTTTTGTTATTTGATTTATTAACGAGTTTTTATGTGGTTAAAATATTAACCTTACAAAAATAATTTACTTATTTATCATCTACATGTATTCGTTTAGTCCTACCAATACGAAACAGTGCAATTCAATAAATAGCTAAAAGCAATAAATAATTTAGTGTAAGATATTTATTTCAAGGTTTAGCAAGTCAACTTTGCACTAGGCCCCGCTTTTGTTTGGGTTGGCTCTGGTTATATGCAGACTTTTGGAGACAGTCATCGTTATTTTGAACCGTGGTCAGATAATAATAATAGAAAAAAAGGGTACTCCAGAAAAGCTTCGTTGACTAAGTGGCAGAACATTTGGACAGATGGCGATACGGGTAGATCGACTTATGTCATAGCTCTAAAAAATTCTTTTAAACCACTTCATTGGAATAGAGAGGAAATTTTATTTTTCACATCAATGCTCAATGTATTTCCTGTCATTAATTTCAACACTTCAAAAAAAAGCGAGATTGAGCAAACTTCTTCGTCAAGCTGCCAGAGGAATTTTATAAAACATAAATTTGAATATTTTTGAATATTTAAAATAAATTTGTAAAACTTTCATGAATTATTACTCAGCCTTATATAAATATACACTTTCCCTGCACCAGGGCCGGCCCAAACAAAAGCGGGGCCTGGTGCAAAGTTGATTTGAGGGGCCTTGCATCAAATTTCGTATAACAATAAAAAATTATTTATTGCATTGTGGTATTTACTACATTGCTCAGATTGGATAGGACTTAAGAAATACATGAATATAATTTTTGCATAAGGAATACATAGGAAATATAATTTTTAAAATAATTTTTGATAATTAAAACAATTTTTAACTTTACGAAACTTTGATAAAATTTTTAAAAACATTTTCCTACTCAAAATCAATCAAGTACGTACTATGAATTCATAGATGCTGGAAAACTACACTTTTAACAAGAAAAGCGAGAAACTCATGTGATACGTGCTTCATCATCGCTTAGCAGTCTTGCTGGACAAAAGGGGAACAGATGTGCTCAGTTTACAGCTAGATAAGCAGAAGATAAAGCATTCCTCCGGAAAAGATTCATTTGTTTTTTCATTCACTCTGAGACATGTCAGAGGACGGTCAATTCCGTAGTTCCCTCAGCGAAGCAAGCGATTCTGCTGATTCCTCACGCAGCAACTCATGGTATGCAGCGGCTGAATCTTCCAGAAAACAATACAGAGGACTATGTTATGAAGCATATTCTGCCCAATACAGACTCGCATCTCTGCGGGTTAATAACAAGTCAAGAAGATGTTATTGTCAAAAATCATCATTATGCCCAGAACTGTCGAGCAACTATTAGCGCTCTCAGAAAGCAAGGAAATAATGAAGCTTTAATAGAGAGTAGGGTCAATGAGCTCAAAACCTATGAAGACAGAAATTTGAACAGTGAAGGATTGCTGAAAAGATATGGGCCCTGCCCTATTAAAAGCTGACAAAGGCATAATGCGATTACTAATGAAGTCGAGATGGTGGATGCTAACCAGAGCGTAAGTATGTACCGTCCTGTCGGTACAATCTCCGATCCTCTTTTTGCTAAAAATCAATTTTCTGACTTCTCACCTTTCTCTAGTCCTGGTAAAAACTTAGATAACTTTAAAACAGTTCCTCCTCATAAAGCCGATAAAATCCGTTCTGCTGAATTCATCCCGGTTATCACAACCGCTAATAAATTTTCGCAACTCGCTGATATTGAAATGAAACTCCTAATGAACCCCCTAATATCTGTGTTCCTTCAATGAACCTTAAAATTTCGGATGACTACAAATTAACCCTTCAGGAAATCTGCAGGCAGTTCCCCAAAACGGATAATAAATACGTTCGCGGATTTATTCCAATCACCCCCTTCTCCCTAGACGAACGCGTAAAAGTCATCGACTTCTTAAATCAGTCTGGCAAAGAGTATATCTTCTCTGAAGCTCCCGAAAATAGACATATTAAAATTGTCATCAAAGGCTTACCCACTACTCACAATAAGGAACACATAGCTAGAGAACTAGAGGAAAACAACCTTAAAGTTATTAGAATTAATCAACTGCTTAACTTCAGGCTTAAAACCTATCATCAGATTATTTTCAGACTTTTCATCCTATTTTCGTTGTCGAAATCACCAAATCCCCAAAAATCAATGATATTTTCAAAATAGTCAGATTTAATAACTTCACAGTAAAAATTGAAAATTACCGTCAGAAGCGAAAAGCCACTATGTACTTTAATTGTTCTGAATTTTCCCACAGTGTAAGGAACTGTAAATGTAAGCCCCGCTGCATTAAATGTGGCGAAACCCACGAGACAAGACTGTGTCCGATTAAAGAAAAAATTGAAAGTCCTACTTGCATAAACTGTAAAGAGATAGGACACGTCGCCTCATGGCGAGGATGCCCAAAATATACCGTTATCAAAAATGATAATGTCCCCTCGTATGCTGATAAACTTAAAACAAACCTCCCCAACTTTGAAAAACCTAAAAATACTCCTCTAAATCCCCCCATAACGCAAGCCAATACTGATGAATTCTCGGACTTCGAGCGAATATTAAACGCAATTAAAACCATCAACAACACCCTCAAAAGATTCCCTAATCTTATTGAAATTAGTGAAAAGATAAAAATAGCTAAAAATGATCTTGAAAAATTTAATCTCCTTCTCCAACTCTTTAATATTTCACCTTAAAAACCCCTTCTCTGAACTTTTCAGTCCAACTAACTCTGTCCCGTCCCTCCCACTGCTCTTGATTGACTCCACCACTAGCTTTATAAACTGCCTCCTCCTGGACTTTTCCATTCTGGCTCTATGAGCCATTCCATCCAGCGGCTTTGCCGCTGTCTGCTTGTTCTAGGTAGACTTCATGTCTTCAGGACTTTTCGAGTACAGGCCACATCATCATGCAATGTCACTCCTCATCTTGCCATGATAGGAGGTAGCCCCCGTGGATGGGGCGGTTATTCCACATACAAAACATCATGTTATTGCTCTGGAAAAGAATATCTGGTGGCCATTAGAGGAACAGATGCGAATCCTCACCCAATTCCCTTACCTTGAAAGTAATAGTTTTGGAAACAAAGAAAGTAATGAAATTGACCCCTTTGTCATTCGTCGCCTAAAGGTTACAATTACCATATCAAACCTTCTTCCACCTTGTAAAGGAGAGATTTCATTTTGCAAAATCCGTCAGCGATGTGGGGCCTTGTGCGGTCGCAACGTTGGCACCCCCTTGGGCCGGCCCTGCCCTGTACTAATAACACAATGAGTTGTTATCCTATCAAAACTGCATTATTTTCGCCATCACACTGGTGGTCGAAGGTGAAGGATCAACCGGTCAGTCAAGATCCATCAAAGTTGAAGTTACTCCAAATTTGATATCATGTTTTTATTTCGTGCGAAACAATGTCAAATGCAACAGCAGCTAACGGTCTTGCATTGAAATGAATTAAAAGAAGCAAAGAAATAATTAAAAAGTGGAAGACGCAAATGATTGATGCCGGTGCAAAAATGCATTGTTCGTGAAGAAAAGGGCAAAAGTTGATGAATTGTGCCATCAAGAGGTAGTTTACATAATTCTTAATTCATACGGCATTGGAATTCTTATTCAGCAGAAGGTTGACGAAGGTTAACAATAACTTCAGAAACAAAAGTCGTGCGAATTAATCACTCGCTTTGAGAAGAAAAGCAAGACGAAATGTAAGTACTGCTGAGGGAGGGGAAATTCACGTGGTGCCATGCATCATCTTCGTGTACTCGAACGTTCCGAACCTGGGTATAGTAATTAAAAAAAAATTATTATTTGTCCGATCAGCAACATTTATAGGGTGGTTAAAATTAAAGTATCTCTATTCAGAACTCTAAATAAAAATCAGTTATGAGCCAAATTTTGGAGGCATGCATTTTAAAACATAGGAAAATATAAAGTAAAAAATAAAAATAAAGAGTTAAAGAGATACTATTTATAAGTCTGTAATGGAGAGGTAAACTACCGTAAGTCCGCTTTTGCTAATTTCGATGTTTATATTGTATTTGCATTATGACGGTCGCATCTTCGGATGGGTCAAGTGTCGTAGCTGGAGGTCGAAATATAACCGCTCTTTAAATAATAAATTGTGTCATCTTATATATTATATATCGTAATCTGATTTCCATAGCGACCGCCGTCGACGAGACAACTTGGCGAGCAGAATTCTGGTAACTGAGTAGGATTTGTTTTATCCGCAGAACTGTATAATCTATTTCTATTCTAATCACATTGAAGATAGCTCTAATCTCTGTTCTATGTATCACCCCATGCGTGATAGCTTTATTTTGTAATAAAGAAGAAAGAAAAGAATAAGTGATTCTATGGGATTTCATCTTCTAATAACCTACAATGTATTAGGTGGTGGTTTATCGAGATTTGACTTATATGCACTTCTAAAATCTTATAGAGCTTTATAACCAACTAACCTGCAAGATGAACTCATTTCCACATGTAAAACTTTGATCTTCCCTGAGAAACATTTCTTTTCAGAAGACGCTTCTTAATTAAATGCACTGGTCTAAAATCAAAGAAAGCAGCCACGAGTTAATCAATGCAGCTCTTCTCTTTTATAAAAGTAAATTAAAGAGCTTTTCAAACAGTGAATGAATTCAAAATAAGAGCTTTATCAAACTTTCTATGCTTATGGAAATATCTTTAAAATATCAGCCGACTTTTTAAGATTTTACAACATACAATTGGAAAAAAAAGTTAATATACAAAGCTTTGATATTACTTTTAACTTTGACATTTACGTACATTTCATTATTAAAATGTATCACGATTGCGAAGCCGTTTCGTCACGTTTCAGTAGATACTGTAGCAGTTCTGCCCTTAGCATTAAATTTAAGACATTAAATATACAGTAGAGCCCCCGCTAACCAAACTAGGGGCGGGGAGGGGGGTCGTTTCGGATAACGATTTTTCGAAAGAGACATCCACAAACATCTATTACTATTTTGTATCTAATTACAGTATGTAATTTTGAAATGTTTTGAGAATAAAACGAATTCAAAACTCTCTATATAGGCTACACTTATGTTCTTCATTAAAGTTAACCCTCTGTGGGGCACAATACGTCGGACAGGCAACATCGTAATTAATACTGCTGATACCCATTAATTTTAATTTTAGAATTATAAAACTAATCACTTACTAAAATCTAATATAATCACTAATCTAATAAATCTAACTAATATACTATAATAATACTAACTAAACTATAATATACCAATAACTAATAATATACTAATAACTAATAATAATACTAATATACTATAATAATACTCTAACTATACTATAATATACTAATAACTAATAATAATACTAATATACTATAATAATACTAACTAATATACTATAATAATAATAATATAATATCTAATAAATCTAACTAATCACTGACTAAAATCTAAATAATTTTGGTGAAGCTTAAAATAAAAAAAGGGAGGATATTTCTACCAAAACGTCTCGCCTTCGCAATTATTTCCGTGCTGTACAGTACGTGTTTTTTGGATTTGCGATTTCAGAGGCATTTCGGATAACCCGGGTTTCAGTTAACCCGAGGCCGGTTAACCGGGGTTTTTCTGTAATATAATTTTGTAAAATTTCCTGTATATATGATAAAAAAAATTATGTATATAATATCTTCTCGTCTTTCGTTTCCCGGTGCTCTATAATGTGTGTCATGTTTATTTGACGTTCTTATGAAAAATAGTCTTTTTTTCCTAAAAAAATGCAAAAAATGATAATTTTGGAGAATCAAAAAAAGTGTAAAACATAACAGGTTTATTACAGGGCTGTAGAATCACTAAAAATAAAACAGAAGTTTCAAGCCATTTCAAATTTTGCTTCAAAATTTTCGTTATTTGAAATTAAAATATTCCAGATAATCTTACATCAAATTATTTTATTGAAATTTGTTGGGAAACTAATTTGGATTGGATTTCTTCCTTTTATTAAACATAATTCATTCATACTTTTTCAATTTTAGGATCGTGACAATATTTTAGAGGTGAAAATGAGACGGATTTTTTTTTTCCTCCGGAAAAAGAATTCGGTGGAGAAAAAACATAAGAAACCATGTTTTTGAACCAATCTTCGATGAAATAAAAATAATAAATGGTCAGATTTTATAGTTTTAAATACTGCTTCAATGTATTTATTTATAGTTTATGACTAATTAAAGGAGAATACCGAGCCTTCATTCATCGAAATAGATTAAAACTGAAAGCCATTACTTATACTTGAACGAAAGAAATTGTATAATCTTTTTGAGCAATAAAAATACTAATTCAATACTTGGCTAAACAGAGAGCATGACCAGTGAACTAACACCAGCTGCCAAAATTAAGGTAAAATTGTTTTTTTTTTTTAATTATAACATTGCTTTATTCTTATTGTTGTATGATAGAGACGTTTGAATGAATGATTGAATGGTTACTCTGAATGGACGCACGTATCAGTTATCCAATGCAACTAACCATATTTAATCTTTCAGACGCCCCCCCCCCCCGGTTGTTATATGTCAATTTATGTTTAAATCAATCTTTTAGGAGGGTCCAATCGTAAGTAATTTTTTAGTATCGGAGATCAAGGACCCCGAGTCCACGCGCTCCGTGCAAATCCATTCATCACTGGTGTGCACTTGGCTAAAGAGGAGTAATTGCAAAGCGAACATTTGAAGGTTGATAAAAGCAGTGATTGTTAGATTCAAATTTTTGACTAAGCCGGAAATATTTTCAGTCTAAATATACGGCCAGTTCTAAATGGCAAAGCTAGCCAATAATCATCGAAAAATATTACTAACTAGCTGAACCTGCGCAGAGTATCTGCGCACCGTTATCCGCACATCATACATTTTCAGCCAAATTGGCGCATTCTGTCTCCGTAGTTGATGAGAGGGATTACGGATCATTGAGGGTGCAGCCCTCGTAAATCCGACAGTTATGGCTTGATGGAAATGGAAATTATACCTGTGTAACCACACTGTTTTCGGAGCTCGCCACCTGGCGGCCGTTGGAGGAAACGGCCAGTCCATGTTCTGGAGTCAACGATGAAACATGGTGTTCTCCCCCGATGATTGTATATTTTATATGTCCTGGAGCGTTTTGTCCTTAATTGTTTGTCCCTGTATGTTGTGTCCTTTGTTGTGTGATTAAAAGTGTTTAAATGAATCAAACCCCTTTCTTTGAACGTCTACTGTTATCCCTAGCACGAATTAAATTTTGGCGCCCAAATGGTTACACTGTTAGTTAATGCATACACCAAATGAAGAGGATTTATTAATGAATAATATTAGAAAAAAAATGTGAAAAGATTTTATTAAAGTTTTTAACCCTCTAAGCGCCCAATTATTTTGAACTTGTAGCTATCAGGTTAGAAAACTTAGCCTTTAAAATAAATGAATCAATCTTTTTTTGTATTTCATCCACAGTTGTTTAAGAAAATATAAATACGAGCTATCTGCATTTTAACGGACCATGAAAAACGGAAAAAGACGTTCGCTCCGCTCGGAGAGAAAATTTTCAAGGATTAAAAATAAATCAGTTAAACTATTAAGGTGATACTAAAATGATGAGATAATTATGGTAAGCAGAAGAAGGTAATGATGCGATCGAAAAGACTTGGGGAAAAACTTTTTCACTTAAGGGATCGAACCAGCAACATTGGATGAGTATCTTGACGATTATGATATTGCGACATGCAGATCAAAAGCGAAACAGAGTCTTTCGTGATATCGACTGTCATTTACGTCATAGTTATTTCTTGATTTTAGAGATTTCTGAATTTTGGATTGAGGAGAGTTAACCTCAATTGATAAAATTTATTTGCTAGTTTTTGAATGAACTTTTATTACAAAACCCTAAGCCGCTGATTTAAACTATATTGACGTTGACCTGAACTTTCTCTGGCTCGTCTAAGCGCATCTGCTTCATTTCTAACTGATATCTTTTTAATCATTTCATCCAAAGTTTCATTAAATTGTAAGAAATATTGTGAACTCAACGCCTTAAACTCATTTTTAGGGAGAAAAGTTGTTTTACACCAAAACGAAAATAGTAGCAAGCTATTCATATGAAGTTATGCCTAATACCACGGAGGTTACCGGTTCTGTTTTGTAAACAAACCGATCGTTGCCATCGGCAAAAGAGAAATTAACCTCTTTTTGTGCCATGTACCTTATTTTTTTATATATAGAGAGATATTATATTGGCAAAAAAGGAGCAATTACAGAACGAATAGCTGGAAGTTGATAAAAGCAATGATTGTTGGATTCGCATCTTTAATAATTAATGAGAAAATTTTAAAATTAAATGCATGGGCAATTTTAAATGGCAAAGATAGCTATTGAGCAGCAAAAAATACAAGTAAAAAAATAATACTGAGCAGCAAAAAATACCTTGGCTAAAAAGGAATAATTGTAAAACAAACTGTTCAAAGTTGATAAAAGTTCTGATTGCCAAATGAAAATTTTCAACTAAGCAGAGACAAGTTTCAAACTAAACATATACCAATTTTAAATGGCAAGGCTAGCTATTAGTCAGCGGAAAAATATTACCGATTGATTAAATTTTGGAATGAATCAACATGTGTAAAACAAATAATTTACACACAATCATTCTGTCGAAATCTCGAAAACGTCTGATAAGTTAAGTTTTTATGGAAATTTTCGAGAAATCTAAACACCAGATGGCTTTCTTGTTCAGTCAACTCTGAAACGATTTTAGTTGCGCATGAAATGTTCCAAAACATTAACGGTTATACAATGACCAAACATCGATAGAGCAGTTAAAAAAACTTGTCGATGTTTAGAAATATGATTCTAAAAATATTTTCGCTTCAATGAGAGTAAAGTTCCACTTAAGACAGATTGCTTGGTTTTTTAGCGGCGTCAGGTACTACTTTTCACCATTTGAATTATTTTGCCTTTCGATTTTTATTCAACAGCGCATGAGAGACTAATTTTAAGGCCTAGTAGGCAACACAAAACAAACTGGCTAAAGTTTGGCTGAAAACTATTGGCTTGACTCGTTGGAGCATTGCAATGTTTCCAATATTTCCACCAAGTTTGTAAACAATCCAAGGGCATTCAACAAAATGACTCAACAAGAAATGCTGGAAAAGAAAATCGAACTGCGCCACAAGTTGGACTTTCAAGTGTCAGATTGTGAGAATGAGGGTAAGTTTTAACGAGTTGCGCAGATGAAAAAAAAGGAGTTGTTATGACCAAAATTGTTATGAAAAGAAACTCTCGCGATTAAATGCGGAGGGAAAAAAGGATATTTGAATATATTCAAACATATTGCAGTGGTTTATAGGCATGAGAGCCTTGAACAATGACTTTCATGTTGATATTGTGGAAATAGACATTGCTTTACAATGCATAACTTAGATGAAACAAATCTCATATTTCGATGTCTATTTATTAAAATATGGGATTTGCTTCATGTAAATAATGTGTTTTAAAATTTAAAAAGTACTAACAAATAATTTGCTACAATTAAGATGCTTTAAACTTTTTAAAACTTAACTGTAAGAAGTATTGTTATTATTTAAATTACTGTTAATGAAGTTTAATTCAGTTTAGTTCCGCTCGTCCCGTTCTGAAGCAACACTGTGGATATTTAGGGATGGACCTTGCAATTTTGAACCAGGATCAGATGACAAGGTCGACACCTGAACCGGAACCTCCTTTCCATAATTCCACACCATACCACCGTAAGGATGTTCGACCCTTGGCATCAGATGTAAAGTGCACACGCCCAATCTTTGATGAAATCGTTTTTCGAACCTAAAACTCCCCAGTTACCGAAGAGAAAATTTTACCTTCAGTCCGTCATAGTCCTTATTCTTCCTGAAAATAAAGAGCCAGGGTGGCCTCGTGGCAGAGTCTCGGCTCTGGGATTGGTGGGTCACCGATTCGAGACCTGACTCCATGGCAGATGCACTTGGAGGCAGATGTCCACAACGAAAAAAGAAAGAGAAGAAGCACGTTAAATGAGGTCGAGGTTCAAATTCCTCCCGTTTATGTGGTGCAGAAGTTTGAAGAGGTGTTAACTTGGGTGTAATCCTCGTTATCTGACCATGGCTCAAAATTAACAGTTCCGTCCCAAAATAGTCCTTATATAAACAAAGCCATGCCTCTTAAATAATAAGGAAAAAGACGAACTTTGCTTGGGCATCTAGGTAGCCCGGATCGGACAGATGATTACCCCTTTAACAGTGCAGTTTTCTTGTATAAAGTAATTAGATGCCCTTCCCTTCCCTCTATTTTGGGGGTGCCCTGTCTTACTGATTCAACTACATGTCCATAGAACACTTGGAATGCTAATGGATTATCGGTTATTTTTGTACCGAGTTATAACGCCTACGAATGACTTAATTTTAGCTTATAAATTATAAAATGATCCCGTTCGCGAGTGGAGCTCAAGCAAAAGAGTTAAGGGGGTAAACAGCCTATACATTGTGAAAGTCTTTCAGAAAAAAAAACTAATTTTGCCTACGAAGTTTTTCTCCTCTTCTAACTAAAAATCCGTCGCTTAGAAAATCCTTGGCTCATCGCAGCATGAATTTGTTCTTCATGAACGGCTGGTTTATACAAACGAATCGCATCTCTATACCTCGGAACGAAAGCAGGCCCACACTTGGAGGCAGATGGTCAGAACGAAAAAAAAAAAAAAAAACGATTGCAACCGCGATCTCCGAATTGGAAACAACACAATCTTTCCGAATTAGTCATACCACAGCCTAGTGGTAGGCTCTGCAGCAGCAAAGCATGGGGGATATCCTCGTGTTTTGGACAGAGGCAAAATAGGAACTGCCACTCGAATCATTTATCATGGAAGGAACGCCCCCCCCCCCCCCCCTCCTCGTTCTCGGCGCGTGCTTTTGCGTGCCAAGCGATCATTTATCAAGTTCCTCTTTAGGCGAACCCCCTCCCTTCCGACACAGCGGATGAAAAGAAAGTTTTAATTTTTAAAGAAAAAGGGAATAAAAAATAAGAGGGGGTTTGGTTCGGGAAAAAAACACGCGTGGCACTTTGATACAACTGTGGGGGAGGGACCCACCCCCTTATTTGTTGAGATATAATCAAGTTTTACCCCTCATTCTTTCTCTCTGATTCTTTTTTATTCAGTTTTTGAAAGATCTGTTATGGAACGCGATGTTTTTGCGCTGCATTGTTGTGTTTTATTGATTTGGGAACAAACGAAACTAACTGCTTTAGAACTTATTCAAAGAAGATAATACATTTTTAATGAACGAGAAGTATTACCTTTTTATAAAAAACGAATCTCGGCAAAAAGGGTATTTCTATTGGATAATTTAGTAAAGACGCTTGGCTCGAGTGTTTAACGTATAAAAATATCGTGATTTTGAAAAGATTTAATGTTATTGCTTTAAAATACGTTTTTTTTTTTTTTTTTTTTTTTTTTTTTTTTTTTTTATTTTTTTTTTTTTATTTTTTTTTTTTATTTTTTTTTTTTTTTTTTGTCACGATTATTTTACATTGGTAATTCTCAATTTTTAAGTCTGTAACAACTGAATGATCAAAAAATTATGCAAAACATGTTTAAAAAAATATAAAAAATTGCATATGGGAGTAAAATAATAACTATATTGCACAATAATTCGTTTGTGGCAGATTGATAGAAAGGAAGAGCAAATCTTTGTTCCAGGCTGAAACGGCATATTTTTCTGGTTAATTATCACAAAACAGGCCACAAGTCTCCACACAGCAACTTCGTAAAACCAGATGTTTAACAATGCGTGCGTGTTAGAGAAATTCATTTATTGGCTAGAGTCTTTGATGCTGATGGCAGCCACGTTGGTCACTTCTATGATGGTACTTAAATTTTCAAATCCTATAAAGCACTGGCCATTAAATTGCAGAGATGTAATACTTTTTTCAAAAATACAGGTAGGCACCCTATTGAAATGTAAAGCATGTTTTCTTTCAAAACCAGGTTAGATCAGATGTATTATACTAGATAACAGCACCTGTCCAATGGTTGGTTCTCTTAATTTTTATAAAATGTGATGCCTAGCTCAGTTTAGCGGAAATAGTCGGTTGGTCCACTCCGGTTCTCAGCGTCTCATTTCTACACCACAGTGTCATGAAGATAATGTAAAATCTTGTCACTAGTACATAGAGGATTTCAGAAGAAACAAACCTACCATCAACTCTCTATGCACCAATAAGATATAGAAATCTTCTAGCTCCATCTATCATTACAAGAATTTTCGTTGTTGTTAAGAGCACAACTTTTTCTTACATCTTTTACGTGAATGTATGCGTGTGTTTCCGTCACAAATTATCTTGCTTAACAATTATATTACATGCTTTGTGGCGTGACTTTTCAATAGCATTTTATCTCATCCATCCAAGATTGAATTATTGACTATATAGATTTATTGCAGTCAAACTTCAGATAATGAATGATACTTACACTGGTTGCATTGTATTTTGTATTGAATTGACATTTGATGACTATATTTGGGCTTCTGCATAGAACCTACGAGTTTTTATCGCATTTAAAAACTACGAACGTGAATTCGTTCATGCGGAAACAATAAACGAAACAATGAGACTTCCTATAAAACTTATTTGGTTAACTAAGAGATTCGGCCTGCTTTCATGTTCAGCTACAAAAGACTACATTTGCTACAATAGAAGGAAATTTCGAACGCTTTTTTCTGCATCTGCAATATTAGTTTTCAGTAAGAGAATGGTGACACCAGCAAGCAGTAACAAACATAAAAATAAAATTTTAATTATTTCCTACTTTTTAGTCTTTAATTTGTAGTTCATTATTGTAAATATTTTGGAATCTTGTAACAAATTATGTCAAATTCCCTAACAGATGGCGCTATTAGTATAGAATCAAAATGTAACCAAATCAATCGATTAACTGATAATTACGTTCTGAAAATTTAAAACAGTGTATCGTCATCGAGAACGCAAAACTGTACAAAATTTCATGTCTCTAGAACATCAAGAAGCGAGGGAAAAATCGATTACAAAATTCTACTTTCATAAACATGAAAATGTGTAAAAAGATGGATTCCTTTCTCTTGGATCGTGTGACTAACTGAAAACCTCGCTAGGCTTTGATTTTAGGCTACAAAAGAACGAGATTTTGAACATTCAGCATATCTTTAACAGCAATTTTCAGTAAGAATATGGGCAACATCAGCGAAGAATAACACGAATGAAAAAAAAAAAAGAATGCATTCCTTTCTCTTGGCATTATGCAACTTTAATCTCTTTAAAAGATCGCGCGTTCATTCTCCTGAAAGTAAATGCACTTACTTGTTTGGAAAATAAATTGGATTAGAAACCTTTTGTTGCCATTGCTGCGGTAATCCTACTTTTAAATGCAGCAGAGATGCATAAATTACCCTCAGCTTTGTCCATAAAAACTGTTGCTAGAATATTTCAGGTAAAAATCCATTTTTGCAGACTTCGCTGATTTTAATTACCGAGTTCTGTAAAACGGATTCTTTATTGTTTTCGAAAGAACGTAAAGATCTCGGACTTTTGGTTTTCCTTTGAGGTCATGGGATTAAACAAGCTTCAGAGTATTTTCTTCGTTTAGTTCTTCCCATATACGTAGATATACTAAGAAAATTACCTGATCTTTAAAAATGGTTTCCTGTCTTCGTTTCGCTTAATTTTTGGCCTCCCCAAGGATGCTTATTTTTTCTATCATTGAACTAAACAACAATTTGTCAAAATAACTCAATTTTTAAAAAATTATTTTAACATAAATCTTATTAATATTATTCTGGTTAAAGACGCATCATTAGGCACAGTTAAGGTGTTTTATGAATTTATTATGAATTTTGAATAAGATTTATTTACGTTAATCGAATTTAATTTTTTCTCTCTCAGTCGTTTATTATGAGTATGAAATCATTTAGCATTTTATCATTCTGAATTACAGGAGACCCTTGTGTTTCATGAAAAATCACATACTTAATCAAATCTGTAATAAATATTGTTTTATCTTATTTAAAGGAGAAAAAAGGGGAACTGTTCAAAGTCGAATGAAACCAGGCCAAGAACAAGAAACATAATGCACTGCAATTTTTACAGTTGGATGCTAAAATAATAAATAGGCAATCTCTAAATTTTGAGCACCATTATTTCATTTATTTATTAATATATTTATTTAATAATATAATAGCGCCATATTCACTATTTTAAGCGCTCTTTTAAAAAACCTTTATTTTTATTATTTGTAGTTTTGAATTACAGTAGACACTAATAATTCGGGAAAAATCACATAATGTCCGGTTCGAGGCTTCAAAATTGATGGTTAGTGAGCACTAGTAGAGCCGACTGACTTTTATTTTTTTACTTAATACCAAATTGAAACTTTAAGGATTCTATGTTCTAAATGTTTACTTTTACTATGTTCTAAATGTTTACTTTTACTATGTTCTAAGTGTTTGCTTTTACTATGTTCTAAATGTTTACTTACGTTAAATGTTTACTTTTTCTTTCTTCTATGTACGTTGGGTATCAAGGAGAAATAAATACATTTATTCAACATTATTGTTGATAAACGTATTTATCAGCAATACGTTTCCCGAAACCCGGGATAATACCTAATAAAACATACCTAATAAGATCTTTAATAAGCATTGTCTCATTTTATTTACTAGTCAATAGAAGGAAGGAACTATTCAGAGTCCAGTGAAAACTGCACGGCCAGTCAAGAGCAAGGAACGCACCGCGTAGAGTTCCATCAACTTCTTACAGGTGGATGCTAAAATAATAAAAAGACAATCTCCTGACTTTGAGCGCCATATTTCATATCACTGACACCTGAAATTAGATCCCTTCGGATCCTAAAAAAGTATTTTTTGGGGGGAAACGAAAGAAAAAAAAATGCTTCTAGGCGGCGAAAAGTCGGGGTGGACATGTCTGAGACAACAAAGATATTATCCTCAACCGTCATTCCAATTTTACCCGGCCAACTTTTCGGGAAGTAAACGCTTTCATATTTTGTTCCATTTTTTTATTATTATTTCATTATTATTTTTTTTTTCGTTCTCCGCACCATCCCACCCCACCCCCGTCCGAGAAAGGATGGCCATAAATCACTCGTTTGTTGGCCACGTCATCATTATTCTGGAGGGAGCCTTGGCCGGTCGATATCCCGACTCTCCGTGTGTGTTGATGGAGACGAAGGAGGCTGCAACCCCAAACAAAAACAAGGTTTTGAAAAGGTAGAAATAGATTTGCTGTTGGGATTTCCTGGTTGGAGGACCGGTAAACAAGACGAAAAGCTGATTTTACACAAGCGAAAATTCTGGGGATTTTTTTTCCCCCTCCCAATCCGAGGTGATGAAACTCTAGCCTTTGTAATACCAACTTCAGTTAAAAGTGGAAATAAATACATCCCGGACGGCTAACAAGCCTAGTTTAAACTGCCTTTTTCCACGCCAATGTGGAATTGTAAAGAATAATCGGTGACTGTGCTTTCTAAAGTCTCGAATATTAACAGTCCTAAACAGGTAGTACCAAACGTAAGAAAAGACTTAAACTGTTGAATATACCATGGTATATAATTTTGATTGGAATAAATTATTTTTCATGCAATACAGATCAAACTTATGGAAATTTGGAAGATTTTTTTGGCTTGATCAATTTTCTCGACCATTAGAGACAAATTTACTGTTAAAGACCGGTAAAAAAAGAAGAAAAACTGATTTTACACAAGCGAAAATTCTGGGGATTTTTTTCCCCCTCCCAATTCGAGGTGGTGAAACTCTAGCCTTTGCCATGCCAACATTAGTTAAAAGTAGAAGTAAATACAGTCCGAGGGGGTAACGAGTCGAGTCTAGTTAGAACCGCCTCGTTTATAAACCAATGTGAAATTTTCACGAAAAATCGGCGACTGTACTTTCTAAACTCTCACATATTAATACCCTTTAACCCTTTTATGAGTGATTAAAAAAAAAAAATTGCATTTATTTTAATGTACTAAGATGTTGCGTCAGTTTGAGAAGGAGAGTTACTAACTATAAAGAAAAATTAAACTGTCGAAAATACCACAACTTCTTCATTTTCGATTGGAATATAAATCTTTAAAACAATATAGTTTAAAGTCATGGAGCTTTGGGTGATATTTGGTTAGATCAATTTTCTAGATAATTAGAAATAGATATACTGTTAGGATTTCCTGATAGACGAAATAAATGGAAATGGAGTACCATGTGGAACATACCATGGTTTCGTAGTTTTTGATAAGTATAAAATGTCATTTGCGCAATGTGGTATAAAGTAATAAAACTTCGGTAGATTTTTGGTTGGATCAATTCTCTCAATCATTTGTTTTTCAACAGAGATAAAAAAAAATTAATTTTGCAAACTGAAATTTCAAAATTTGAGGCAGCAGTTTATATTCATAGTTAGCATCGTATCATCCGGGCAAAAATATTTATGCTCTTAAGTTTTTATATCTAGGATTGAAAAAACCAAAGCGTCTAATTACACCTTTAAAATTAAGGCAGAACTGAGTTTATAAAGTTTCACTTAAATTATTTATTTTAAGGAAAACTTTGGAGCATTTTAAGCGATTCTAAAAAGATTTAGCCTATTGATGATCAGAATAATAGTGTATGTATATTGTCCCTTTTTACACGTTATGGCTGTGGTATTGAGAAAAGAATAAATCAACTAGCTACATCGCAAGTGAGTATACAATTAATGAGTCTTCTTGGAAAAATAGAGAAGAAAGAAGTCTGAGAAGTTAATGAATGAATAAACAAATTTAAAGATAATTAAAAATGAATCTAAAAATTCGTAAAAGAGACGGTAAATGAAACATAAACGGGAAAAGTTAAAATAAGCAATTAGTGAACTGTATTATCTTGGTATGGTTTTCATTTATTCACTTATTTAACATCACTGCCTATCAAACGATTTACAAAAACAGGAAATTTTTTAAAAAATGGCGCATTTGTTTCATTAAATATCATAACTGGTTTAGAGAAACTGAAAGAAAAGCTAAAATTTCCTATCTTTTTTTGTGTGTGTGTCTCCTTTTCTTAAAAACTAAATAAGACAGAACTGTATCTTGATAATTAAACTGCAGCGAAACAAACCATTCTATTAAGTTCATAATTTATTCGGTCCCTGAAAGATGCTAATAGTTTATTCAACTTCCATTTTCATTGTTGCTCTATTGTGAAAACTTTTTTGGAACAGAAAACAGTAGCAGCTTCTAATAATACTAAGAAACGAGTTGGGACAATTTGTGTAATCCAAAGCAACCAAATCGATGTTTCCAATAACAAGATTATGTTATGAGCCAAATGTTACTTCTCTGCGGCTTATCCCATTGACAAGGTCATCGTACGGGCTCCTCATTTACTATTGGTTAAAAGAGCCGACAAACCTCCCATTTTTCCTGAGTTCTGTGATGGACAGCCGTTAAGGAGGGGTACTCCGCATCAAATGCAAAGTTCGTGGTTGTGTACCCTACTCGGAAAAAAAGAAGTAATAATAATAAAAAAGTTTCCCTGCCTAGTCCCTCCTTTTTTTGGAGGGTTCCTGTTCAATGCATCCCCCTCCTGGCCAGCTTTCTATTAGTCCCCCCCCCTTTTTTCACAGAAATGGAAATATTGAATTAAAATGTTAATGAGCTCATGCTAATTATGTGTCTTTTATTAAGTTTTGGAGCTCTGGCTTTTCGTTTAGTTAGCGTTTAGCTAGTGAGAACACCTTTTTCAAAAAATAAAAGTTTTTTTTTTTTTTATTAGAAATCAGAAAGTAACTATATTTAGTAGTTTAAAATAGGAAAGAAAAAACGAATACCGGTTGTAAAATCCTTTTAGAGTAATGAAAAAATTAAATGATGTATTACGATAAATGTAAATAATGATTCACGATGTAATATAATGCAATAAATGTAAATAAGTAGTCGATTTTTTACACGATGCAAATGAAGCATGATTCAGAATAGATTGATGCAATGAAATAAATGCAAATAATGATTAACTTTAAAATGATGTGGATGGACAAGAACGATTACCAGTTTTAGAAACCTTTTAAAATAAAGAAGTTGGAGAGAAAAGAAAAAGAAAGAAAAGTCCTTTCCGCCCTGATTACATAATAAGCAAGATATTTTTGTGATTCCTTCTCACAAATGGATTTTTTTTCATGGTGCAAATAAAGAAATTAATAAAAATAACGATCCATAATAAAATTATTGGATATGATAGATAATTAATGATTAACAACAAAATTATGTAATGTATAAATTTAATTAATGATTAACAATAAAATAATACAATGCGATAAATGTAAGCAAATAAAATAATAATATTAAACGTGAAAACATAAATTCAATAGAATAAAATTTAAAAAATTAAGAAGAAAAAGATACGACCAAAGCTTCTGGAGTGCGCAAAATGAAGCAAGAAACCAAGAAAATATTGAAAATACAACTTTCCCCCCTGATTACATCATATGCAAGATATTTTTGCGATTACTTCTCAAAATGGATTTTTTTTTCATAGGGCAAATAAAGGAATTAAGAAAAATTATTAAAATTAAGATCAATATCAGTGTTGATTTAAAATTTTTAAAAGCACCATAAAACAAAATGAAAATTCTTTAGAAATTATGATTGAACAATGAATAAGTTTAAGGAATCCACCGGGTGAACGATAAATGTAAGTAATGATACACAATAGAATGACGTAATGTGATAAATTTCAAATAATGTTTAACAAATTAAGATGTTAATTAATTAGGAGCTATTTGATAATTTTAATGTCTCACGTGAGAAATGTTAAGCACACCAAGCCATTTTAACTTTGATATCCACGGTACATCATGTGGTTACTGCTTGTGTCGTCAAATCACAGCACGGCGACAGATAATAAGCAATTATATGTCGGATAACATGCGTGATAAAATCCACGTCACTATGATGCCATGTAAAATTAATTAGAATATTATTTAAATAATAATTTACTAATTAATCCTAAGAGGAATAAATAATCATCGATTTCAGAAATTTAATGCTGATTAATATCCTGAAGATATCAATGCTCAATATCCGTGCTGATTTCAAATTTCTAATAATAATTTTTTTTAAATTTTCTCTTATACAAAGTGCACAAAAAGTAAGTATCGTAATCGTCAAAGAATTTGATATCGAGATTTTGACGAATATCTTAAATTTAAATAATCCTATTTGTGTACTTTGTTTAAGAGAAAATAAAAAAATAATAAATTATTATTAAAAATTTGAAATCAATACGGATATTGATCCTTGAGATCTTCGGGATATTAGTCAGAATTAAATTTCAAAAATCGGGGATTATTTGTACCTGTTGCTCCTTCCTGATTAATTAATTAATACATTATAATTTAAATAATATTCGAATATAAAAATACCACTTTGGAATTATATATTCAGATTTCTATCAAATGTTGAACCCATTTGATCAATGGAAAGAGATCCAAAACACATATTCGATTCTCTTCACTCTACTACGAAGCTGAACACAGAAGTCGCTATATTGTGTAAATATACAAGAAATTCAAGAGGTGAACGCTCCCTTTGGTCTTTACAAGAGGTTAAATTAGTTGGTAGGTTTTTTTTTTTTTTTTTAACTGTAGGGTAAACAAGACAATCACTGAAACCCTAATTTTTAATTTAGTAAAAAAAAAAGCTGTCATGTAAATTTTGAGTTTTATCTAACCTAAAGTTAGATAGACAGTTAAAAAAGTAAACTGACTAAAAATTAAGGGATGTCAATAACTATGGTCAACAAATACTCATCCATAGGGTATATTGTAAAATACCTTCAAGGGATAACTTTTTATGGAACCCTCTATTCAGCCTAAAGTAGAGTAATTCAAGAAAAGTTAGAATAAATCATAAGTGAACTACTTTTCTATTTTTTCATTAATTAATTGTGTAAATATTGACTTTAGATTGGCAATAATTGTCTTGTTTAGCCTATTAATCGAAGAAAATTATAAAAAAAAATGCATCGATAGTTTTATTAATTAGAAGGGGAGCGAAATTTAGTCGACGTTGTATTGCCTTTAACCCTATGTGCTTCCCCCCCCCCCTTCATCGCATATGACTGCTAAGTTAAAATTTATTAACTTGTTTACTCTCTTTCAAAGCAACTTATTAGAGGCTCTCGAGTAGTATTTGATAAGATAGATGTGTTAGGATTCTTCTTTTACCTTAGAGGTTCAACTTCAACCCATTTCAGTGAGCTTATCATGGAAAATCTTCCCGCCTTCCGAGGCATCGGATTTCCCGTTTCTCTTTCTTCAATTGGTTCAGTTCGCGCACTCCGCCCGCCGACTAATTTATTCCATCAGCTGGATCTCAAGTAACTCCAACGACGCAATTTCTTTTACAGTTCACTCTGAAGATGAAGAAGACAAAAAAATCATCATAATATTGAAATAGGCAATCAGTGTTTGTAAATGAATAAATATTGTTTGACATTTGAAATTAAAATAAAAGAAAGGTAACATACTTGGCATATTATTTAGGGTAAAGAAAAAGAAAGACAGAAGAGAAGAGAGGTAATTGTTTAGATTTTTCAACAAGTTTTAGATCGTGTTCACTAGTTTTCTAGCCAAGGACTTTCGTTTGTGAGTTTTTAATTCACGGGGCAGACCATCGTTTTCTATTATTTGATAAGATAATGTTATTGTTTTCATTTACTTTCAGATCACTTTTCATAAAGAAAATTAATAAGGAAAATGTGTCAAATATGGCAAGTACATATTTTTCTCTGATCAGAGCTATGATGATTTGTATTTGTGAAAACTTATAACATTTCAATCAAAGTGATGTTAAAGTGTTTTAGTTTTATTCGGAGAAGAGTGAAATTTTTTTTCTTGTTTAAAATGTTAGTGCGTCAAGAATATTTTCTAATAAAACTAATAGGACTGTGGGCTGTATAAAAATTTAGATTTCGTAAATTTTTCAGCATTTGCATTTTAGCATTTATTAATTCCTTATTCGATTTAAAGCAATTTTCCAATTGGAAATATATACCTATCTCTAACGGTTTTGAAATTAGTTATCGAGCCACGATTTGAATGGATACCTTGTATATCGAAAGAAAATCTTCTGCAAAAAAATAATTGAAATCTCTTGCAAAAGCAGTAGGCCAATTGAATATTTTAAAATGCTTTGACATACGTCTCTCTGGAATTAAAAAAGGGTCATTAAAATAAGTTTTGTGGGTTTTGAGTTTGTTTTCCTCTTCTCTTCATTCTCAGATGGTGTGTTTCTGAAAACAGTTGAGGATTGAAGACACAATCGAGAAAAATATTTGTAGGTTTACATCGTTTCATGCTTTTAAGAAACGTTAGAAAATTTGTTGAGCTAAAGTTTTCATGTTGTACTCGAATTTGCGAGAGAATTTTCCTGTTCCCTCTATGTTTTTGTAACACCAATGTGACAATGTTACAGGAAAAATCTTTCATTGATATATTTTCTTACTTCGAAGGCTACGATTAAGGTCGTCGGCAAATATTTGTCCTCGCAATTGCTCCGAATCAGTGCAACAAAAAGGAAGAAAAGCAAATGGACGTAATTATGCAATACGGAACCAACTCCGAAACAACATTCTAACATACACATGTTTATGTAGAACAGGGGTTCCCAACCTTTATTCTCTCGCTTACCCCTTGATTAGTCTTTATATCTTCGCGTACCCCCTACTATTATATCCTCCCCTCAGACCAACAATCCGTCTATGCAAAGAAGTTTTTATCAATGACGTTAAGGTTTTATGTTAGCTTAAGAGTGAAATGACTCGAATTAATAACATTTACTGGACTTATTTTTGATTTTACATCTTATTGCAATTTTATAATAGTATTAGTTCAACGCCAAAACAAAGGAAATCAGTATTGTAATAATTTCACATCAACTTATAAGGATGGTAAAAAGTTACACTCTGGTAACAAACAACTTTCCAAGTGGTATGGTTATTAAATACCAAGGGTTAACTTGGGGAAACAAAATCCTGTATTTTTTTAAATTCCTTATGTTTCCTTGTTTTCGCCATTACCAACTTTGATTTCGCGTACCCCAACTAGTCCTTCGGGTACCCCCAGGCGTACGCGTACCTCTGGGGGTATCGCGTTCGAACCTCTAATGTAGAACATAACAGAAGAAATTCAAATGTTAATTTTCCAAAGATTATCAATTAAAAAGTTTGGAATATAAAATCATCAATATACAATCAATGCCCTAATAGCACAAAGATATTGTACAATATTGAACAATATCATATAATATTATATAATATCGAACAATATTGTACAATATCGGACAGCACCTGGGTGATAAATATAAAATTTGTTTGGAAGATCAGTATAAAGCAAGTTTTTGAAAGAAACGTGTTTCACATTTTTCCTAGAAAGAAAAATGAATTATGAAAAAATGAGAACCAAAATAACAAAATAAATCTTTTCAAATGTGATGAGTAGCTGTTTATGCGGAACAATACAGAAAAAATTCTAATGCTGCATTTTCCGAAAAATATTTATTCCATTATAAGTGATCCGCTGTGTAACGGATTGCAATTGGCATAATTTTTGGTTGCAGCTGATGTGCCAAAATCCATGTAATGACTGTTGGTTCCTGAGTGCATAGCTGTGTTCATATTTATAATTATCTTTTCAAAATTTAAAAAATATATATAAACTCAAGAAGTAAAAGGCTTGGAATATAAAAGTATCAATTTACAATCAATGACGTGGTTTAGTGAGAGTAAGTGGTGCATGAGACATGGTATTTTTTTCGCCCCTCATCGTATTTGACGTTAAAAAGTGACATAAACGCACTAGCGTTTTGTCATCATGGTAAGTGGTGTAGCGAGGGTAAATGGTGCCCGGGTTATAATGATTTTTTAAACCCCATTCCTCATCAGTGACTTATCAAGTGTTAATGGCGTGGAATTATTTTCACACTCCTCATCATCTTTTACTTTAAAAATTGTATTGTTACAAAAATCGTTCTGTGGGTGTATGGTGTAAACAGTCCTACACGCAGGATAATGAAGAATGAAGGTTTATTCACAAATATGCAGGAAAACACGTAGCACAGGTAACAGGAACAATAACTCTTGTACAGATTAGCAACAAAAACAGACAACAATTCACTAGTAATAAAAGTAACAGCACTTTCAGAATTAGAAACACAAACAGTCAGCAAATCACTAATAACGACAATAACAGCACTTTCAATAGCCCTCAGCTCACCAGCTTTCTAGCTCGCACTGCAGACGAAACTCCAAAATCGCTCCAATCGATCAACACACACCTCTCTGATCCAAGCGCGGCCCTTATATACTTGCCCCGACAGGCCGTGACGTCACATGGAGTTTTCTCGTACATTCAAGAAGATTCTCTTTCCTAATAGAGATATTGAGAACAGGGTCGCATTTTCTGGAATCATCGATTTGTCGCCAAGGTCGCCAAATTTGTCTCCAAGTCGCCAAGGTCAGGGGTCCAGGCCCGGCCCTCCTATATTTACTCCTGTAAAACTCTTTTCCCAAACATAACACTAGTGAGGCAGGAAAGCGACATTGCATTTTTATAATAGTATATATGTATTACTTCATTTTTGTCTCTATGGCGCCTCCTAAATCTGGCGCTATATATACCCCCTTGCCGCCGATGACTACGTCACTGAATCAATGATCCATACAAAATTTGTTTGGAAGATCAGTATAAAAGCTGCCTTTACGAAACCAATTTTTGAAAGAAAAGTGCTTCAAATTTTTAATGGAAAGAAACATAAATAACGAAAAAAAAATAATAATGGGCATCACAATAACAAACTAAACCTTTTCAAATGTGATGAGTTTTGCAGGATAGATTTCCATTTTGCCAAGGCCAGTTTCGTGCGGTAACCTTGATTATTCAGAAATGAATTCTAGATGCTGCCAGTTGAATATTCTGTTACTTCAATTGTTGTCAGTTCCTAAATCAACTCCCACTTTGAAATAGCACAATGGAATATTGAAAACAAACCGCTGCCAGATGGTGAGAATGACATCTGATCTGCTTTTGGGCACTTAATCTTCCCACAACATTCAAGATGATTGGAATGTAAATCTTATCGCTTTATTAAAAAAATGGGAGTAGTTTCCCTCGCCTTTCTCCGATACTTCAACATAAGGATATCATTTATTACGTGTGGTCAAAATTAATCATGTTTGTGTGTTATCTGATCATAAGTTCTCAATCGCTATCAATAATAAATTTTATGAAAACAGTTTTTTAAAACATACATTTAATAGTGTGGCAAGAATTAGATTTTTCTATATTTTAATTACTTTTTAGTTAGCCTTTAATTTATAACTCGTTATCGTAATATTCCCGAATTTTAAATCAATTTTTTCGCACCACCAGGTGTGGCCACACGTATGGAATCAAATTTTAATTGAATTAATCTGATCATTATTCTCGGAAAATATGAAAATAGTGTCTTGCAATCGCGAACGAAATTTCACTTTTACAAAATTTCAGAATTTTATTACATCATCATGGAATTGTAAAATCGATTAAATTATTCCATCTTTACGAAATGGACAATTGTCAAGTTAATAAAAAATTATGTAAAAACCCTTTGAAAGTACTGGAAATTGTTTTTTTTTTCACTGACGTTTCTTCATGTAAATGATTTTTTAATATTTCATACGGTTAATGTTTTCTTACTGTTCTACTTTGGAATCATTATTCGTAAAAAACAATTTTTACGCAATCTTAAAATTTTAAAATTATCTTTTAAATAATATCTGTTTCATTGGCGTGGGATTTTTACTCTAATTTTTTTTAAAAATTATGTTTATTATAAACTCGATTTCATTAATTCTTCATAAGCTTTGGGGAAAAAAATTTCTAACGGGATTCTTCAAGACCTGCGAACGAAAATAACTGTTGAGCCATTTTGGTTGAAAACATTTTGTTAAAATTTAAATCTCTTACTTGATAAATAACGGAAGTGAATATAGCTCAATGATTTTTGCTCGTAGTGTGTTTCATGACTTCCACTCTATCATAAATTCTGTGTAAATACACGAGAAATTTTCAGCATATTGTTGCAAAGATGTAATGTCGCTTTCCTGCCTCGCTAGTCTTATAGTTGGGGAGGGAATTTTACAGGGGTAAGTATGGAGGCATCGGCCTTTCCGGGACCCCTGACTTTGGCGACCTTGGCGACAAATATATGATTCCAGAAAATGCGACCCTTTTCTTGATATCTCTATTAGGAAAGGGAAATGCGCTTGAATATACCAGAAAACTCCATGTGACGTCACGGCCTGTCGGAGAGAGTATATAAGGACCGCGTTTGGATCAGAGGGGGTAGTGTTGATTCATTGGGAACGGCTTTAGAGTTTCGTCCGCAGTGCGAGCTAGGAAGCTGGTGAGCTGAGCGCTATTGAAAGTGCTGTTATTGTCGTTATTAGTTATTTGCTGACTGTTTGTATTGCTAAATCTCAAAGTGCTGAACTGTTAATACCTGTGAATTGTTGCCTGTTTACGTTGCTAATCTGTGCAAGAACTATTGTTTCCTGCACCTGTGCTACGTGTTTTCCTGCATATTTTTGAATAAACCTTCGTTCTCCATTATCCAGCGTGTTGTACTGCTTACACCATACACCCACAGAAAAACTTTTGTAACAATATACTGTCAAATAATTAGCGACTATTCTTTTTCCTTCTGAAAAGAAAAATTAGCAAAGATTTCTGAGTCTTATATAATAACATCCTTTTGCTCGTCACTGTAAAGTTGGACAAAATTATTGAATAACACTGAGTAATCTGAAATTAATATTGTTAATTTTGTGCCTCTCATTAAAGGCGTGATTTTAAAAAAAGTTAAAAATCCGCTTCTATTAGTACACTAATAAGTTATTTTTTAAAATCAAAAATTTGAATGTTAAAAAAAATCCTAAAAGCGACAGGCATATTCCATAATTCATTATTATAAATATTATTTAATCTTAAAATAAGTTTTTTTCTCTAATTCATTACAAGATGGCGCCACACATACGGAATTAAAATTGAATTGAAATCAATCGATTCATTAATGATTAAGTTTTGAAAATATTAAAATAGTGCATGGCGCTTGGAAGAACACAACTGTTCAAAATTTTGGAGGTATAATATAACATGAAGTGAGTGAAAAATGGATTATAAATTTCCATCCTTACAATTACGAAACAAGTCAAGTTAAATAAAAGAGTGTAAGCAAAACAAAACAAAATAAATCGGGTAAAAATAGGATTTAAAAAATTATTTTAAATCAAAGGGGATGGCGGGGGTTAAGAGATTTTGTACTGTTTATTCTCTTCATAACTTTTATTATTCCAACAGGTAACAATGAGAACAGTAAGACTTCATCGCTTAAAAATATAGGCTCATTTTTAAGTGAGAAAAAAAATTGCCTAGTTAGTTTGCTTTTTAACACCAATAATTTTAATCAAAATTTAAGAATACTTAAAATATCATTGTGTTTATGATCTTATAATCGTTTATGACCTTGTAATAATCATAATTAAAAATTATGATTTTTTGGAATATCATTACGTTTATTACCTTACAAACTTGTATGTCCTTATGATAATCTTAATTAAAAATTTTATTGCTTAAAATATTGCATTTATGACCCTATAATCGAAAGAAAATCCCAACTACAAACAAGCCCTACTCATATAACATAAGACCCAAGATTTATCTCCAAGAAAGCAAACAAATCCATATTGGCTTCATTCTCAGAAGAGATAACATAAGATAAAAGGTGCGAAAGAGCATGAAACAGAACGAAAAGAAAACGGTTCAGATTGCCTTAAAGAGCCAACTTGCAGAAAGAAAAAGGGGGAGAGAGAAACGAAACCTTCTCGGAGAAAATAAATCAATCAAAGCACCTAAAGTCACTCGCAACCGGTCATTTTGGCGTTTTTTCTTTCTTGGGAAGGCGCATATCTTTGGCGAGATGGAGTTGTTGGCGTAAAAACAACCTTGTCGCTTTCGCTGATGCGAAAATTAGTGACTCATTTATCACCCTGCTCAGAAACCTTCATTTGTCAAGCGCGAAGTTCAGACTTCTCTCTCCCGTTTTGAGGGTGGAAAATTTCTAAAAGAAGGAAGAAAACTCTTTCATAAGCCCTAATGGAGTTTATGAATTTTGAAAGGAGACTTGGGGGAAACAAAATTCACTTTTTTAAACTTCATTTTATTCATTCACTTTTAACTTGATTAAAAAATGGCGGAAGCGTACAATCTCTTTTCTTGAGCCTCGAAGGCTCGCTTAGAGTTATATGTATGTTGCTGTGACCTGATTTACGTAATCTAAGCCAAGGTCTCAATGCAGCGAGGGCAGGGGGAATGTGTAAAGAAACTTGTTTAAGGTACGCCTAACATTTTATTCCGAGGCATTACGTAGGAACAAGAAATTTTCGCATAAGACTAGCTGATATACTCGGCGTTGCTCGAGGGGGAAATATTTTCATGTCTTTTCTTAACAAAATATTAACTATTTAACTTATGGTCACGAAACCTTCATCAAACTCTTTCATATGCGTATTCGTGAGAAAAAAATTACTTAATAAAGGTTACAACTAGCTACGTATTTTAACCGTCGTTTTCGAGGTTTAGTTTTAGTTGTAGTTATATTAACGTCCCGTTTTGAAGCAACTCGAGGGCTATTTTGGGACGGACCTCGTAATTTTGGACCTCGGTCAGATGACTAGGACGACACCTGAGCTGGCACTGCCCCCCCCCCTCCTCCAAGGCTCCACACCTCACCAGCGGGATCATGTTCGAGGAAATAAAAAATATTTGCACTCTACCAGAATACTAACGTACAAATAAATTAATGCCTTTTCTTAAAAATATATATATAATATTTTAAATACAAAAAATATTTTAATATAAAATATTATAATACGCAAATATCTCATCATCTGAAAATTTATTTTTTCATGAAAACCAGAATATCAGTTATTCATGCCAAAGCGTACTTTCGACTCATCTCTATCTGTGAAGATATTTGTTGAAAAAAAATATCATGCTTAAGGGGGGGGGGGGAGAAACCTAGCTCCCGAGAGGTAGAAAGAGGATAACAATGCTCCAAAGAGAATTGCTTTTTGATAAGAAAATTACAAAATAATCTTAATTTTGTCTCAAGGTTTTTACAAAATTCATTGAAGTATGTTTACAATGTAGTTCAAGTAAAATAATCACTGGATTACCGAATATTTCAAAACAAAGGGGACTTTTATTTACTAACTGTTTCCAAAACAAAGAGGGGAGATTTAATTTTAAAATGAAAAGTGAAAATAATTTTATAATTTCTGAAATAAATTTAGGACTTATAGAATTCGAAAAATGCTTTATTAAGAGACTTTTTAAAACCAGATTTTCCAAATGAGAAAGTAAATTATTCTAAAATTAATATGAAAATCTACCGTAAAAAATTCCCTTTTATATTGGGAATATCTTTCAAAAAACTATCGAAAAATCTATCTTAACTTTCCTCTTTTACCAACAGTTAAGAAATATTCACCAAAATATGTAATTAAAATTCTTTGTTTTCAAAATAATATTGACTTGCAACATATAGTTCCTTGATGTGAGATATATTAAGCGATTGCAACTTTGAATTAAGTGAAATTTAAATCTAAATATAGCAATTTTGCGGTATAAGTTCGAAATTATCTGAATATGAATAGCAAAAATTAAGTTTCTGCCATTACAGTGTAATTGTTCCGATTTTCTTTTATTTGATAGCAGTACCGGTTGAATTTTTTTCTCCTCAATAAACGGCAAAACAGTTAAAAATAAACTACAGCTATTGCTGCAATTTCTCTTTTAACTCGAGAACTGATGATCTGAAATGAAATTAATTTTCAACCGAATCAACATAATTGTAATAAATAGAGATGTCTTTGGATTTCCATTTTACTATTGAACATCCAAATTATCGTTAATAATAAGAGTTGTTTTCAGTTTTTGAATTCTTAATTTTTGACTTTTATGAGAAACATTCAGCATTTATGGAGCGAAATGTTACATCTTCGTTAATATATTGCCAAGATTTCCTTAATTAAATTTATTTCAAGGCAGAATATTCGACTTAAGGTTTAAAAGATTTCAACAATATAAATGATTTTCAATGATGTTTGCTACAATATTTGCGTAAAAAAGGGGTATTTTTGTTAGATGTTGTAATAAAGAAATATTATACAACCGCAACTGTAACGGAGGAGTATGATTCGCATTCATTACATTACTTCCGAGGTCTTACCTTGAATTTTCTTATCGTACAAGATACAATTGGGTTCTTTGAAAATAAAGGTCTTTGTAATTTTAGGGTCTCTTACGAAAACTCTAAGGTAAAGCTGTTTTATAACTACTTTGTGGGTGTAGAGGAACAGTTCCACGGGGATCTACGAATCCGTTTCCGAGGTCTTACCTTGAATTCTCTTATTGTACAAGTTACAATTGGGTTCTTTGAAAATGTAGGTCTTTGTAATTTATAGGGTCTCTTACGAAAACTCTAAGGTAAAACTGTTTTATAACTACTTTGTGG
>BGPR01002674.1:70571-105722 GCA_013235015.1 Araneus ventricosus
CGAAAACTCTAAGGTAAAACTGTTTTATAACTACTTTGTGGATGTAGGGGAACAATTCCACGGGGATACTACGAATCCGTATTCAACAACCTGTGAGCGTTTGCATTCCGGAACCAAAACCGAGCGGAGCACAAGGTCGTTTCTGGGCAGAGTGGCAGGAGAACAAATCGCGTGTTGGATTGCAGCTCGTCGAAACTCGACCAGTCGGACAGGTTTCTTTTTGAATGGCGTAACCGTTGGGAAGAGCCAGGTGAGACTGACGGACAGCAGGAGTAAAAAAACAAACCACTCACGGAAAGCGTAACCGTCTTTTCTTTCCATTTTCTCCACATAATCTTATTCTTGAATCGGGATTTTTCGCAGAGTGCGAAATGAATTCAAGTCTCCCACTGTAGCTGTAGTTTTGTATTCAAATATATAATGGAAGTTGTCTAATTCTAACATTCTTAATTCGAATTCCTATGCAATTCGAATTTTTTTCACTGATCCTTTGAATTTCGTAATCGGATATTCGTATGATGTATTATTCGTATTAATGTTAAAATATCATCTTATCTAATTTTGGTTAAATCGAAGTTGAAACTAGAAATTGAAACTAAAAATTGCGTTTATTTCTCAGTTTTATTTTGTTATTTAAATACATTCACAATTTGTATTCTCATTAAGTGGATAATTTTTTAACGCTCTTCATTCTCTGTTGTACAATGAATTTAAACAAAAAAAGAACTATAAGAAAATTCTAGTTTTTAAAAATCTCTGAACATGTTAGATGTGAATTATGCTGTTTACATTGGAACAATAATTGTACAATAAAATTTCAAAGTGCTGTATACTGTTTATTTATTAAAATTACTGACTTATTTATTGAAGTTATCGTTTTTTAAAATTATTAACATTTTTATTACAACTATTTTCATTTTATTTATTACTTTTTAATTTATTAACAATGCATTATTTTTGAAATTGTTATATATTAAAAAATAAGTCTTTATTGCCATTTTTACTTTAAAACTTGCCGTTTACTCTTAGTGTACTCATATTTAGGCACAGTTTCTCTTAATTCGAATTTGGGTTTTGTCAACTTCGAATTAGCCAAGTTTCTCTGCAGTACTCAATGTGCACTAATAGTCATAATCGTGGGGAAAATGTGTTTTTAGAGTCCGATGGCTCATAACACCGCTTGCTTTTCAAGTGATACTCATAATTTTGCTTCAATCAATAGATAATTTAATTAAGAATATAAAGCAATATAGATAGTTCAGCTACGTTTATCAGCTTAAAAGTTGCAGTGAAGGTATGATGTCAAATTAAATGACACGACGAACAATTTAATTTTTTTATGTTTTCCTATTTTCATCTTTTATTAATGATATTCTAAATAAAATATCGATATTAAAGTTACTGCGTTATTTTGACTAAATTATGTTTAATCTAATATACAGTGTTATGTTATTATTCAGAAAAAATGATTTTGTGAGACAGCTAACCTCAAAAAGGCAGTTTTTACACAAAAGCTTTGTAAAGGTGAATGAATTTATTATCAAAGTAAGTTAGAGTTCGAAGAAGTCCTATAATGTTTACTGACAACTAATTAATCACTGCTATATATCAATGTTTCTAATTTAAAGAAATGAGCCTATAGTTTTTCAAAAAGCACTTTCAACGATTCAGAGATTTCAATCTCTTACTATAATACTGTGTCAGCAGAAATATTACCTTTTGCTTACGGGCTGGTACAACTACTATTGCAGTAAACGATTAGGATTTCACTCCTCCAGTTTAATCAGTCTCTCTTTTCTCTAATCATCTGGCCGATCGTTTTGCTCCCCTATTCTTTCCAATCTAACAATGTATGATGGGTATATTGACTGCTAACGGAGGAAGACAAGAATAGTAATCCCACTCATCGTCAAAGGAGACCACAGACCGAATCTTCTAATTATGTGAAAAAGGGAAGAAAGTATTTTCCTGTTTCTTCATCAAAATACAAGTATTAAGAGGTACCTGAGTATTGCACTAATCCGTAATCGAAAGATTAAAATGTAGAACGCAACCATAATGGGATAAAATACTGGTATCTTGAAAACGTATAGTTAACCTACGATGCTTGTAAACAATGATGATCATCATTTTTAAAAGTAAAATATAATATTAAAAACATTTATTAAAGTTTTCTTAATAAATAGTTTAAAATTAATTCGTTTTTTTTCTTCTTTATCGTTAATCCATGTTTTATTTTCTTAGTTAATTTTCAATTTTCAGATCGCGACGAAATGTTTCAGATACAAGCGGATGCTCTTAAAATATCCTAACCAAAGAAATAGAGAAGAATTCTTTGTAGATAATTGTTTTTCTTTCCAATATATTCTGGAATAAGTTCAGGCATTATAGGAAATTAATATTAAATTCAGACTTTAAAATATTTTTTCTCAACAGAAAACCTATTCTGGTTTTGAAGCTGCATGGATGAATGGCCTCTAATGAAGTCATCCACCGGATTCTTACTTCTTATCGTTGTCTGTCATTATTTTTGTATTTTTAACTCTTTCACATATAAAAATTCTCTTTATTAGCATTTATATCTAACCAAAGAAAGGTTTGCGAGTGAAAGAAGTTCAGGATTCAATGCACTTACTAATCCATCACATATCATCTATGTGATGTCTTTTGATTACAGTAAAAGGTAAGATTTACGGAAATCCAATCTTTTATCTTCGATTATTATATGCTAAATCTTGACTATATTCCAAATACTTATTGTATTTACTCGTCTACACACATATTTCACAAATGCAAAATAAAAGAAGTCCTGTTTATTTTATTCATAACCATTCTTACTCGACTGTGGCACAGATCTAGAGGTAATTCTAACCCTATTGTTCCTAACGAAACTTGCTTTATATTCGTCCTACTCGAACATAATATCTCGCCTTCACGTCACGCTCGCTCAGCCTTGCCTAATCTGGTCTCGGACCATCACATCTCTTAGCACTTACCTACTGTTGGGAGAATTCATGTTCCCTTAAAATACCTATTCAAAACTCTCATTGCCCAGGGGGTGGGAAAACATGTGTTTATCCTGCTAATAATACGCGGCTATCTATTTGGCCAACCTTGGCTCTATGTGATACTTAGTGACCACAATATATTTACTTAATGAATAGCTCTTGCAGCGAGTTGCTCAAAATATAATGTCAATCAATGAACTCTACGTCTGTGTATCATTGCCTCCATGGGTGATTTGAATGCCAAACACTATGATCTACTTCGATATCACTAGTATTTCTTTATAAAGAATTCATGAGACAAGTAGAAAATAATATCACTTATATTTTGCATATTGGAACAACAGAATTCTAAAAAAAATATACGCACTTAAAACAGTTTTTGCGGTATAACAGCCTAAAGGGTTACAAACATGGAAAGTCGCTTCCCAGCAATGTTAGTCCTATGGTTGAGAAGAGAGTTTTACAGGGGTAAGTATGGGGTGACTGGACGCAACCAAACCTGAACCCCTGACCATGGCGACCATCTTGGCGATGGAATATGGGATCTCAAAGGTGCTGGAATTCTCGATATATCTATTAGGAGAGGAGATACGCTTGAATGTACTAGATGATCCATGTGACGTTACGGCCTGCCGGGAGAGATTGTATAAGGAGTGCTTATATCACGGAGTGAGTGAATGTTGATAGACTTTGAACGTGTTGGTCGACTGGGATCGCCTTGGAGTGCCAACGTCTTTGAAATCTCTCTTTGGAGTTCTATCCACTGTGCGAGCCAGTAAGCTGTTAGACGCCGAGCGGTATTGAGTATTAGTGTTGATGATCGACTGGAGCGACTTTGGAGTTTCGTCTGCAGTGCTGGAAAGCCGGTGAGCTGAACGCTATTGAAAGTGCTGTTACTATTATTACTAGTGAATTGTTGTCTGTGCTGCTAATCTGTGCAAGATCTATTGTTCCTGTTACCTGTGCTACGTGTTTTCCTGCATATTTGTGAATAAACCTTAATTCTCCATTATCCTGCGTGTTAGACTGTTTACACCATACACTCACAGAACGATTTTTGTAACAATATAATACAACTAACAATCGTTGTTACGGCGCGGTAAACAATTTTTTTGGTCTACCTGAGGTTTTATAAACAACTTCGAAAAAACTTTGTCTCTACAATTCTACAAGAAAATCTATAATTTTAGTGTAAAGATATTATATTAAAGCTCATTCATCCAATGTATTGCTTTCTTGAAAATAACGGTTATTTTCTACTGTTATGTTTCATCCGTCATTATTTAAACGTCTTCATGGTAACCATTAAAAATTGTTGCAAGTAACAAATTCCCTTACATTGTATCAAATTAAAACCCCCCAAAAAGTTAAACGTCACATAACAATTCCTCGAAGAAACGAGTCAAAAGTCGCACATCAGTCAAACCAGAGACAGTCAACTCTATTACTCCCCTGATTCCATAATCAAGCGTCAAGCAGAATGACATCCACAACTTCTTAAAACGAATCATTTAATAGCTCATTTGATAGATTCGCCTGCGTTTGAGTGACGCAGCTTTTGTTCACTTCGCTGTCTCAAAAAAGACTGTCGCGAAATTTAACTTTTGCATCTCCCAATTACTCGCGAGATGAAAGAAAGGAATTCGAAATCTGACGTTATGGTGAGACGAGGAATAAATAGGTTACCTGTCAGATCGAATGAGGAACTTTCTTTTTTAATTCGTATGGGGAGTTTAGGGGTATAAATTTGAATAATAGCGCCTTGTGCTCGTAAAATTGTTATCAAGAATGTTTGTCATGTTTTCTAATTAGGTCGCTACTCGTCTTATAAATTAGTTATAGTAAGTAAAATACAGTTTTCCAACTTATCTATACATTACTGAAAAACTGCTTTTAATTATTCTCAGAAAATATTCTATTATTTTTTAATATTTAAGGTTTATTTCTCGTACGATTATCACTTTTGATTAACCCTTTTGCATCGGATAACATCAATATCGCGCCTCAATTATTCCATACCATTCAACGGGCAATGCTGTCATAGACTTTAATGTCAATTTACTGTCATAGACTTTAATTAATGACTTTAGAGGAATTATCTTCCTTTACAACTTCACTGTCTGAAAAAAAGATTGTCGTCAAATTTAACTTTTGCTTCTCCCAATTTACTCGCGAGATAAAAGAAAGGAATTCGAAATCTGGCGTTATGGTGAAACGAAGAATAAATAGGTTAAATGTTAGATCGAACTTTTATTTCTCATAGAAAGTTTAGGGATGTAAATTTGAATACCGACTCAGGCCCAAAAATTTGTTATTGAGAATTTTTGTCATGCTTTAATGAAGTTGCTACTCGTTTTATAAAACAGATATGGTAAGTGTTAAAAGCGTTCTGATGAAAGTAAATGATTTTCCCAGCTTTCAAAAAATAACAAACACCAGTAAATCTATATCCACACTTCTTTTAGTCGAAGAAGCCATAAATAGAATGATAATACTAAATAGAACTAAGTAGTGGTGATTTAAGATCTCGTCATTAGTAATGATCTTAAAGTAGTAAAGATTATAGTAGAGATCTCGAAGTAGTAGAAATTGTAGATCTTAGATTGCCACTCTACCTATGGTGGATAATATTTACAATAGAATTAAATCTAATTTCCCCCTATATATTTTTCATTTAACTTCTGCCATGTAGCTTAGTTTTTTTAACCTTTTTCCAATTCGCAAACGTTGCATATAAATAACGCTGAAGAATAGCCGGTCATGGGAGAGATAAACTTCATTCAAACGATACAATGATGATATAATTGCGTCAATGACGAACAAATTTCTCTGAGTTAAGACGCAAGTTCACAAATAAAAATACTACGCTTTCAAAAGTTTGTAATAAGTGTCATAGTTTCCTATAACTCGGTTCTCAGAAAAGAATTTGCATTTAAACTTATTTAAATGCAGGTTATCCCAAAAAATTTATACTTATAAAAGGAAGCGTTTGTTTGTATGTGTACTACGTCCAGGCCAATGTGGGCGAATCTATCTATGTCCAGATACGAAATTCGACACACAAATAGTCGCAAGAGGACTCAATGCACCTCGAAGCCCGAATTTTAAAATTTAATGTAGAATTTTTTTTATTTAATATTTTTTGTTGTTTTGGGTGATTTTTCGCACGTATTTGTCCGTAATATTTTTCTAATTATTGTAGAAAAACAATCGATGCGCCATCGGATAGAACAGACAATTATCATTTTAATCAAGTTTGTTTTGAACATCTAACGTAATTTACTGAATTTTTTTAAACATTAAAAATAGTTTGTTTTCCGAAAAATTTTAAGAATTAAAATGAAAATTCTTGCATCCGACGTTTTAATTTCGTTACCTTTTTCATATTTTTTGAGTTAATAACTGGAAAGTTGCTCCCTGATTTAGAACAAGAATGATTAAAATACTTTTTTCATTGATGTTTAATTAATTGTTTCCCTGAGAAGCTCAAACATTTTCTTGGCAGAACGACGAATGGCCACGGAGATGTCGCGTTAAAGCGTTTTGACCAAGGACAGTTCAAAATATTGCATCGAGAGCAAGTGACGTCATACACTTTCGCATTACGTAAATCAACAAAATAAAATTCGTCCTCGTTTTCAAAATGATATATTTACTGAATGACTTCGATTGTGGACGAGTTTATGGTTTGTTTACTTTCAATAAAAACCTTGACTTTATCTGCTGGGATAGTGGACTTCCGCTTTGAAGATTCCATTGACCTAACATTACACCGCAATTACGTAGTCCCAGAACTTAAATGTAAACAAACAAAGCAGAAAACTCGCCCATAATCTTCAGCAGTGTCTTAACATATTTTTTTTTGTCTGGTCAGCGCTTTGAGGGTACTGCTAATGTATAAATAATTTGAAAAACTACTACATAGTTAATTAATAAGATGTTTATTAAAGTTCCATAATTCAAATCAGCTTATAAAAATGTTGAATTTTTAATAGTAACCAGAAGTGCTAGAATTGTTTGCCATTATTGTTGTCCAGACACTGCTGATCTCGCCGATAAATGGAACGTCGCTAAGCATATCGTTTGGTATTTGGGAGCTTTCTCTTTCCATGAATACTCTCAACTCGTTGATATGATTTAGCCTTGAGCCAGACATAATGTTTCAGGTATACCAATTAAATAAATTCATCGGCGTAAGATCCGGTGAGCATTTGGGTAACTCAATGTTATTTCTTCGCCCTCACTATTATTCACCCTAATTCTATCAAAATAGATCCTGAGGTTGCGGTAGTAATGCTCTGTGCTTCCCACATAAGAGAAGAAGCATAAGAGATAGAAGAATAATTCTTTCATTCTCTAACACTTTTCGAATGCATGGTATAACACAATCCTGCAATAAGTTTAAATAAATTTCTCAAAGAAGAATAGATCCAAAGAAATTCAATTAACCCCTTAACAATTATATTTTCTGTGCTATCTAATAAGATGACCCCTCCTGTTTTGGAAAGGAGCTGTCGTTTTCATTCATCTAAGAAGGCATAGAATACTTGAGATGCTTATGGATTCTACGTAACTTTTGTATCAAATTATAAAACTAATTAATGATTAAATTTTAATTTATAAGCCTAAAAATGCGTTAATTGCATGCACGTACGACTACGGGCACGACCGTTAAGGGGTTAATCCAAACGCCGACTGCCCACACAACATAGTTAAAACTTAATAAGCTTACATTGTATTCTACTGTCAAACAACAGGCGACGGTGGCCTAGTGATAAGGAGTCGGCGTCGGAGCCGGATGATTTCCAGGCTCGAAACCCGATTCCACTGAAGACCCATCGTGTATGTGGACCTGTGCACGTTAAATCATACTTAGAGGGCCAAACGTCCGCCATCTGCTCTGGTGCGGAAATCTGGAGAGGGGTTGCTAGCTAGTTGTCGTCCTCGTCATCTGACAGCGGCTCAAAATTACGAGGTCCGTCCCAAAATAGCCCTCTGTTGGACGTTAATATAACTAAACTGTTGTCAAACAAGGATCAATTGTTCAGGAACTGGAATTATGGGAATTTATTGTGCCATTCAATTTTGAAAAAGTATGGTTTTAATGCAAAAGCATGTAATAGTTATTCAAATTATATATACACTTTCTTGGAATGTCTTTTATAAAAGAATTAAAATTCCGCTTTTTTCATACATCGACCTGGAATGACAATATTTCCTTTGCTTACTTTTGAAAGTTTGGTTTAGTTTAGATATATTGACGTCCCGTTTTGCAGCCACTTGAGTTCTGTTTTGAGACGGATCTCGTGCTTTTGAACCCCGGTCAGATGGCAAAGACGACACCTGAGCTGGCACCACCCACTCCAAATTTCCACGCCACACCAGAGGGAGGACGTTTGACCCACGTAAGATTTAACGTGCACCAGGCCCACAAACACGACGGATCTTCAGTGGAATCGAGTTTAGAACCTCGGCCCTCCGGCTCAAAAGTCAAGGTCTTCCCACAAGGCCATCGCGACACTTCTTACTTTCGAGAGAGGTATATCATTTATGAAGCTGAATACCATTGTCAATATTTTTGAATCTAGGATTGTTCAAAGACAGAGGAGTTAAAGGAAGCCACATAAGGCAACGTGTTAAAAGAAAGCTTAAAAAAAACTGAATAATTTATCGTTTATAAGTTTTACTAAGTCAATCCTTTGCACTTTTGACCGACTGTATTCAAAATTACGAATCTCACTAACATTCTTCGTAAATGTAGATGTTTTTTAACGGAGAATAAAGAAGTATTTTTTATATCAGTTGTATAAATGCAGGATTATTTTAAATGAAACATCATTTATTGTTATGACAGTATCCTGTTTATAAAAGCTTTCGGATATCAATGGAATGTAGAAATGCCATGAATGAAATAGACTTCCATATTCTCAAGCTTAAAACTTAACACGGTTAAAACATCATTCAATAATTACATCCAGGAACGCATCCATTGTAGCATTTATAAATAGCGTGCTCAGTCTTAACATCCATCTTTATAATTTTCTAGGTAATGGCGTTAAGTGTGCCAATAAATTATCCGATTCAAAAATTCAGAAAGCGAAGAAAATAAATGCATCGGCCGGGAATCGAACCCGGGCCGCCCGCGTGGCAGGCGAGCATTCTACCACTGAACCACCGATGCTACGGCAAGGGACACTATTGACATTATAAAACCAAAAGTTATTGCTTAGATTTCTTCATGATTTTATATGTAAAATTATATTTTCTGCCTTTCAAATTAGACGAAAACGAGGCAATTTATTTTTAAAATGGAAGTTTTATCCAAGCTTTGTAATCTAATTTAATAATATTTAATTATCGATGTCAAATGTTATCTTCTTAACATACCAGAATAAAAAAAATTATGTGAAGAATAGCCGACATTTTTCAGAGAATTCAGCACAATCATTTCTGGCATAAAAGAAAATCTAATTATATGTGTAGGTTGCCGAATTTCGACCAATTGGACATTTTTTGGTAAGACTTAGCACACGGCGCGGTCTTTCGCGAAACGCGGCAACTTCGCGCCAACCATCCCAAAACTCGCCAAACTACAGGTGCAGAACAATAGTCATGAATATCAGATTTGGCGAGAGGTCGCCAAAAATATTCAACTTTTGCTACAGCACCGTGTTCTTGAGTCGAGTCCATTTGGTAAGGTCATTTTTTAATGTACAATGAGACATAAGTAATTTTAATAATAAAAAAATTTGTAAATTACTTTTCTTTAAAACAATGTAATTTTAAGGAATAAACTTTAAAGTAGAAAAATTATACCTTAAAAATTGTGTCATCGATCCAATTAAGGACATTATGAGCCCTGATTGGACCACCAATTTCTTTTACAGCAAACATATTTTTTATTCTCAAATTGTCACCATCACACAATGTATAAACCCAAGTATGACATTTTATGCACTGTATCAATTCTTCTTCCTTTGTTTAATGACATATAATACAAACTACGTAATATTACTTAAGTTCTTTTTCTGGACCAATATTTGATATCTTAAAAGACATTAAAGATATCAAATATTATTTTATATTGGGTTATTTTTTGGGGGGAAGGGCGTTTTGCACTTCCAGTTTATAGGAACTACTAGCTACTATAATTTCTTTCTGGCCTATTCCTCTAGTTCAAGAAAATAACTCCACTGATTTAAACAATCAACTTCAGGCAACTAGTTCAATCTAAGTAATTTTTAGACCAAAAAAATCATCAAACCTTATCTTTAAATTATTTTAATAAAATTATTATAGAAATTGTAGTCCCCCACTGGCAATTAATTTATAGCTAATCAATTGAAGAACCAGCCAATCTATAAACGTATTGTTTTGCTCTCGAAGGACTGGAGATTTGTTTCTAAATAAAATTACAGAGAGTAATAAGAAAAAGAGGTATAACAGAAACATTTTGAAATTATTTGCGTCTAATGGAATCACAGATATGAAACTAAAAGATTTTGTCGAAATATTGTTAATAAACGCATCTGAAAGGAACTGTATAGAAATCGTAAGTTCCTTAAATACAGAGGGAAGTCAAGAGGGGAAAAAGAACAATAGTAAGTACAATAATTACTGCGAGCTAAACTACTGTCAAACAAGGGTCAATTGTTCAGTAACTGCAATTATGGCAATTTATTGGGCCATTCAATTTTGAAAAAGTAGCTTTTTAATGTAAAAGCATGTAATAATTATTCAAAATATACACTTTTTCAGAATATATTTCATAAAAGAATTAAAATTCCGCTTTTTTCATACATCGACCTGGAATGACAATATTTCCTTTGCTTACTTTTGAAAGTTTGGTTTAGTTTAGTTATATTGACGTCCCGTATTGAAGCCACTTGAGTTTTGTTTTGAGACGGATCTCATGATTTTGAACCCCGGTCAGATGGCAAAGACGACACCTGAGCTGGCACCACCCACTCCAAACTTCCACGCCACACCAGAGAGAGGACGTTTGACCCACGTAAGATTTAAAGTGCACCAGGCCCACAAACACGACGAATCTTCAGTGGAATCGGGTTTAGAGCCTCGGCCCTCCGACTCAAAAGTCAAGACCCTTCCACAAGGCCATCGAGCCCTTCTTGCTTCTGAGAGAGGTATATCATTTATGAAGCTGAATACAATTCTCAATATCTTTGAATCTGAGATTGTTCAAAGGCAGAGGAGTTAAAGGAAATCACGTAAGGCAACGTGTTAAAAGAAAGCTTTAAAAAAACCTGAATAATTTATCGTTTATAAGTTTTGCAAAGTCAACCCTTTGCACTTTTGACCGACTGTATTCAGAATTACGAATCTCACTAACATTCTTCGAAAATGTAGATGTTTTTTAACGGAGAATAAAGAAGTATTTTTATATCAGTTGTATAAATGCAGGATTATTTTGAAAGAAACATTATTTATTGTTATGACAGTAACCTATTTATAAAAGCTTTCGAATATAAATGAAATGTCGAAATACCATGAATAATAGATTTCCATATGTTCAAGCTTAAAATTTAACACGGTTAAAACATCATTCAATGATTACATCCAGGAGCGCATCGATTGTAGCATTTATAAAGAGCGTGCTCAGTCTTAACATCCATCTTTATAATTTTCCAGGTAATGGCGTTAAGTGTGCCAATAAATTATCCGACTCAAAAATTCAGAAAGCGAAGAAAATAAATGCATCGGCCGGGAATCGAACCCGGGCCGCCCGCGTGGCAGGCGAGCATTCTACCACTGAACCACCGATGCTACGGCAAGACGCCCTATTCACATTATAAAAACAAAAGTTATTGCTTGGATTTGTTCATGATTTTAAATGTAAAATTATACTTTCTGACTTTCAAATTAGGTGCAAACGCGGCAACATATTTGCAGTTCTATCCAAGCTTTGTAATCTAATTCGTTTATATTTAATTATCGAGGTTCAATGTTATCTTTTTAATATACCAAATAAAAAAAGGAATGTAAAGAATAACCGATATTTTTTAGAGAATTCAATACAATCATTTCTGGTATTAAAAAAAAAAATCTAATGATAGGTGTAGGTTGTTGAATTTGGACCAATTGGACATTTTTTGGTAAGACTTAAACACACGGTGCGGTCTTTCGCCAAACGCGGCAACTTCGCGCCAACCATTCCAAAACTCGCCAAACTGCAGGTTCAGAACAACAGCCATGAATATCAGATTTGGCGAGAAATCGCCAAAAATATTCAACTTTTGCGACCGCACCGTGTCCTTAAGTCGAGTCCATTGGTAAGGTCATTTTTTAATGTACAATGATAAAAAAAGTAATTTTAATAAGAAAAAAACAGAATTTTTTGTAAATTACTTATCTTTAAAACAGTGTAATTTTATGGAATACACTTTAAAGCAGAAAAATGATACCTTAAAAATTATGCCATCGGTCCAATTAAGGTCATTATGAGCCCTGATTGGACCACCAATTTCTTTTACAGAAATCATATTTTTTTATTCTCAAATTGTCACCATCACATAATGTATAAACCCAAGTATGACATTTTATGCACTGTATCAATTCTTCTTCCTTTGTTTCATGACATATAATACAAACTACGCAATATTACTTAAAGTTCTTTTCTGAACCAATATTTGATATCTTGAAAGACATTAAATGTATCAAATATTATTTCATAATAGTTTTTTTTCGGGGGGGGGGGATTTTTGCATTTCCAATTTATAGGGACTAGTAGTTACTATAATTTCTTTCTGGCCTATTCCTCTAGTTCAAAATAATAATTCCACTGATTTAAACGATCAACTTGAGGCAAGTATAATTCAATCTAAAGAATTTTTAGACAAAAAAAAAATCACCAAATCTTATCTTTAAATTATTTTAATAAAATTATTATCGAAATTGTAGTTTTCCACTGGCAATTTCTTTATAGCTAATCAATTGAAGAACCAGTCAATACATAAATTTATTGCTTTTGCTCTCAAAGGACTGGGGATTTGTTTTTAAATAAAATTACAGCTAATGATAAGAAAAAAAGCTGACCGAAGCATTTTCAAATTATTTGCGTCTAATGGAATCACAGATATAAAACTAAAAGATTTTGTAGAAATATTGTGAAATAAACGCATCTGAAGGGAACTGTATAGAAATCGTAGGTTCCTTAAATACAAAGGAAAGTCAAGAGGGGAAAAAAAGAATAATAGTAAGTGCAATAATTGCCGAGAGCTAAACTACTGTCAAACAAAGATAAATTGTTCAGTAACTGCAATTATGGGAATTTATTGGGTCATACAATTTTGAAAAAGTAGCTTGTTAATGTAAAAGCATGTAATAATTATTCAAAGTCTATGCACTTTTTCAAAATATCTTTTATAAAAGAATTAAAATTCTGCTTTTTTCATGCATCGCCCTGGAATGACAATATTTCTTTTGCTAACTTTTGAAAGTTTGGTTTAGTTTAGTTATAATGACGTCCCGTTTTCAAGACAGTTGAGTTCTGTTTTGAGACGGATCTCGTGACTTTGAACCCCGGTCAGATGGCAAAGTCGATACCTGAGCTGGCACCACCCACTACGAATTTCCACGCCACACCAGAGGGAGAAGTTAACATGCACCAGGTCCACAAACACGACGGATCTTCAGTGGAATCGAGTTTAGAGCCTCGGCCCTCCGGCTCAAAAGTCACAAGATCTTCCCACAAGGCCATCGCGGCACTTCTTACTTTCGAGAGAGGTATATCATTTATGAAGCTTAATACCATTTTCATTATTTTTGAATCTAAGATTGTTCAAAGGCAGAAGGGTTAAAGGAAATCACATAAGGCAACGTGATAAAAGAAAGCTTAAAAAAACTAAGTAATTTATCGTTTATAAGTGTTGCAATGAACAACCCTTTGCACTTTTGACCGACTGTATTCAGAATTACGAATCTCACTAACATTCTTCGTAAATGTAGAAGTTTTTTAAAGGGAGACTAAAGAAGTATTTTTTATATCAGTTGTATAGATGCAGGATTATTTGAATTATTTATTGTTATGACAGTATCCTGTTTATAAAAGCTTTCGAATATAAATGAAATGTAGAAATACCATGAATAATAGGCTTCCATATGCTCAAGCTTAAAATTTAACACGCTTAAAATATCATTCAATGATTCCATCCAGGAACGCATCGATTGTAGCATTTATAATTAGCGTCCTCAGTCTTAACATTCATCTTTATAATTTTCCAGGTAATGGCGTTAACCCATTTTGGTAATATTTAACCATGGAATAGTGCTGTATAACATGAAAGCCAATGGCAAGTGTGCCAATAACGGAAGGGATGAAATTATCCGACTCAAAAATTCAGAGAGCGAAGAAAATAAATGCATCGGCCGGGAATCGAACCCGGGCCGCCCGCGTGGCAGGCGAGCATTCTACCACTGAACCACCGATGCTACGGCAAGACGCACTATTCACATTATAAAAACAAAAGTTATTGCTTGGATTTGTTGATGATTTTAAATGTAAAATGATACTTTTTGCCTTTAAAATTAGACGAAAACGCGGCAACATATTTCTAAAATGAAAGTTCTATCAAAGGTTTGTAATTTAATTAATTAATATTTCATTATCAATGTCAAATGTTATATTCTTAATATAATAGGCGATATTTTTTAGAGAAATCATTGCAATGAACACCGGTTTGGAAGAAAATCTAATGATAGGGTAAGTTGCCGAATTTGGACTACTTGGACATTTTTTGGTAAGAACACGGTGCAGTCTCTCGCCAAATGCGGCAACTTCTCGCCAACCATCCCAAAATTCGCCAAACTGCAGGTTCAGAACAACAGCCATGAATATCAGATTTGGCGAAAAATCGCCAAAAATATTCAACTTTTGCGACCGCACGTGGTCTTAAGTCGAGTCCATTTGGTAAGGTCATTTTTTAATGTACAATGATAAAGAAGTAATTTTAATAATAAAAAAAAATGTAAATTACTTATCTTCAAAACAATATAATTTTATGGAATACACTTTAAAGTAGGAAAATGATACCATAAAAAATTGTGTCATCGGTCCAATTAAGGACATTATGAGCCCTGATTGAACCGCAAATTTCTTTTACAGAAATCATATTTTTTTATTCTCAAATTTTCAATTACACAATGTATGAACAGAAGTATGACATTTTATGCACTGTATTAATTCTTCTTCCATTGTTTCCTGACATATAATAAAAAACTACGTAATATTACTTAAAGTTCTTTTCTCAACCAATATTTGATATATTGAAAGACATTAAATATATCAAATATTATTTTATAATCGTTTTCTTTGGGGGGGGGGGGGGGGTTTTGCATTTCCAATTTATAGGGACTACTGGTTACTATAATTTCTTTCTGGCCTATTCCTTTAGTTCAAGATAATAACTCCACTGATTTAAACAGTCAACTTCAGACAACTATAGTTCAATCTAAGTAATTTTTAGACCAAAAAAATCATCAAACCTTATCTTTAAATTATTTTAATAAAATTATTATCGAAATTGTAGTTTTCCACTGGCAATTTCTTTATAGCTAATCAATTGAAGAACCAGTCAATACATAAATTTATTGCTTTTGCTCTCAAAGGACTGGAGATTTGCTTTTAAATAAAATTACAGCTAATGATAAGAAAAAAAGGAGACCGAAGTATTTTCAAATTATTTGCGTCTAATGGAATCACAGATATAAAAGTAAAAGATTTTGTAGAAATATTGTTAAACGCATCTGAAAGGAACTGTATAGAAATCTTAGGTTCCTTACCCAGATAACACAATATGATGCGCGATATCGTACAATACTGATCGATATTATATAATATTATATGATATTGTACAATATTGCGAATATTGTTCAATATTTTACAATATCTTTGTGCTACTGAGGTAAATAGAAAGGGAAGTCAAGAGGAGGGGGGAGACTAATAGTGAGTGCAATAATTGCCGGAAGCTAAAATTTGTTAAATTCTTAACAGCAACGCAATTGTTTTAGTTCTTTTGATGTGGAAACCCAAATAAGAAGTTCGCTAAAGCACAGTGGAAGCAGGCTTTCACCTGTTCAAACGCACCTGCCGCGTTTTCGAACGTGATCGTGACAGTTGCGTGATACCTACCTTGACAGTAGAGCTCAAAATCCCCGGCGAAAACTTTTCAAGCCCATTGTCAGACAACGGGATGTCAGGCTACGATATTCGGCCGATATGTATATCGAAAATGGCAAAACGACATCGGACGTGTCGATCATTGTGTCGTGCTTTTACAACCTGCCCGGTATTAGCGTTTCTAAGAAAAGCGTCACCGTGCTCAATTTGCTGATTTCTATTGATTTTAGTTTTGTTTTTAATTGTGCTCTTTTGTTTGGTTTTGCGGGTACTAAAGAAGAAGAAAAAAAATTTTCCCGCGCTGGTTCAGTTTAAACAATGGAACGTCGCCAGAGAAAATTCTTTCGGCTGGGATCCCTATTGTTTGACGGTTTGATGAAAGCCGTATCACCGAATCTCTTTGAAAGTTTTTTGAGAAAAGAGTGGCAACGGCAAAAAATAGTGATGTAAGCCAACATAAGAAGGAGGGAGAAAAAAAACTAAAAAAAGTGCGATTTTTTTTTTTTCGTTCTACTGTCTGAAAAGTCGAAGCTGAAAAGTAAGAAAAAAATTGTGCTAAAAATAAAACGAACATTATTGGATCTTTTTCAAACAATAGACTGCTTATTTATTTAAAAACAGCCGTGACATGTTGACCAGTCTTCACACAGAATGATAAAATAAAAAAAAGTGAGTTATCAATTCAAACATCTGAGCTTAAAAAAGCCATTGAATTGAAATGAAAGAGATGACGATGTTTATCTATCATGAATAAAGTTTAATGATATTTTATTAAATATCTTAAGGAAACAAATCCACATAATATAGCTATGCTAAATTATAATACACACGCAACATAGACTCCGGTAGTGTGTTGCCTTTTTATTTTGATGTCTATTTGTCATTACAGTGAATGCAAATTTCAATAAAACGACCAATTTCAATAAACAAACGGCTTTTTCTTTGTAATAATTACAGTTTAATACTTTGCTAGGAAATTTCACAGTACTACAATAATTTTCAGGTTATTTGCATTTTACAATATTAAACAAATATTGAAATGTTAGTAAATTATATACAAATTACATATTTTATACAAATATTAAAATGTTAATAAAACATATATTGAAATGATAGTAAATGTAGTTTGTTTCCAAACAACGAATTCCTTTGAATAGCCATAATGAATTGCTTTCATTAAATGTTCCTGATAGTTAGATGAAAAACATAGGGGAACGTCGTCGAATTTGGACAGGTGTCATAACTTCAATTCTATAAATATTTAGGCCATAAAATAGGCAAATTATGATGCAAAAGTGGTATATCAGTTTTAAAAGAAAGCAGTGCGTGTTTAAGTGGCAACAAAGCAAGTGTTTAGATTTAGATTTCATCAATCAAATATTTTAACAAAAGACTAATGACCCTTAAATATTTTAAAGTAAGTAGCAAAATTTGTTATCATATCCTCAAAGAGGAAACTTGTTTGGCTGCAATTTACTACTACAATAATTTTTCTTTTTTTTGTCTACAAGTTGCTTAGTTGGACACAGACAGTTGCCTAAACTGGACTGTTTAAATCGGTACTTACATATTAACACCACCGAGGCTACAGATTTGGCGGTTTTTAAGTGCCGCCAAATTTGACGGTTTTTGTACTTACGTATTAACGCCAATTTGGCGGTTTTTAAGTGGCGCCAATTTGACGGTTTTTGTACTTACGTATTAACGCCAATTTGGCGGTTTTTAAGTGCCGCCACCACAGCTACAGATTTGGCGGTTTTTAAGTGCCGCCAACGCCACCGCAGCTACAGATTTGGCGGTTTTTAAGTGCCGCCAATTTGGCGGTTTTTGTACTTACGTATTAACGCCAATTTGGCGGTTTTTGTAAACAAGATTGCTCTTTATTGGCGCATTACCGCCAATCTGTAGCCTCGGTGGCGTTAATACGTAAGTACCTTTAAATCAATATATGGACTATTATTTTGAAACAGAGGAATAGAGCAAAAAGCAGTTGTAACGACTTTTAGTCCTCTATTGGAAGTGGAACAAACAACAACAAAAAAAGAAGTAAAAGGACATTAACGACATCAAATGTTGGTTTAAAAAGAACATTAAGTAGATTTGTACTATATATGTGAGAAAAGAAAGGAAGAAAGAAAACTGGTACCGTGCATAAAATTTCATACTTGGGTGCATACATCGTGTGCTGGTGTGCATTTGAGAATCAGAAAACGTTAACTGGCAGACTCATTTCTCCCAGGCTTAAGTATTACGCCTAGAAACCCAATATTTCGGTTGTAAAATTTTTCCCTTAAGCCGGGCATTCACGAGTGCTCCGCTCTACACAAATTTGACAGCTTGGTGGCAAAACCGATCGTCAGAAAATCCGATGAGAATTGGCGTGGTGGAATCGAAAGTTTGGATATTTAACTTGTCTTGAAATACAAGAGATCATGTGGACTGCCGGGCCACAAGTGCAGAAATGAGACCTGTGTAGATACGTAGAAGAGGTGGGATGGGAGCCATCTCGCACGAAAGGGTGCAAGGACAGTGGGAAATATGGAAAAGACTCCCGTTAACACGAAAGGGACAGCCCATCAGGCTCCAAGGACAAGAAGATCTGGGTGGATTTTAGAAACATTAAAATATTAGCCCATATTATCTTATACTACAATACACTAAACTATTGCACATACTACACCCCAAAACAGGAGTGGATTTTAAATACATCAGAATAATCCTGGCCAATTATATTATTACAAAATACCAATTTTTAAAGTGCACCCTTCCAAAACAAAGAAAAATCATAATACTGTGCGGCTGGGGGAAAATATAAAATACAATTTCCAGGGAGGTATTTATACGAACATTTTTTTTTTTTTTTTTTCATTTTAAAAGAACTTTAAAATTCACATACAAAAACTGAAAAACAATGAGAAATTCAATCTACACAAACAAACACCCAAACGGGTAATTTCTTTGTGAAGTACGTGCGATAGAGCATCGCAGTGCCCGTAGCTGATGGGTATACTGTTTGCGCAGAACGGCCCGTGAATGATCTACTTAAATGGATGTGCTGAAAAACGGAATGGTATGAAGTTCCATCAAGCCATTTGAGTGAAGTGATAGTAAATGACTGCTTTACACACCCATTAAAGAAGATTTTTTTTAAAAAAAATCTTCTAATAACATATATCATATGAGCTCTTTATAGACTTTTATTAATGATTTTCGAGCGTCTTATAATGCCTATTCGAATTTCAACAGCTGTGTAACTTTTGATAGATTAGACACGAGCTTACTGTAGTTTAGTTAAATTAATGCCCCGTCTCTAAGCAAAACGAGAGCTATTTTGGGACGGACCTCGTAATTTTGAAGCACGGTCAGATGAAGAGATGGAAACTTGATCCGGCACCTCCCCCTCCACATCACACTAGTGAGGAGACGTTTGATCCAACACGTTAGATTTAGCTCCCACTAGGCTCACAAACACGGCAGATCTTCAGTGGAATCGGGCTTCGAACCTGGAGCCTCCCAACCCCGAAGCCGAGACATTACTACTAGGCCATCTCGGCCCCAGATTAGTGACTGAATTTGTTTTCTTCTTCAGGTCAAATTTCTCTTTATTTCATATTCAAATTGCGAGTTCAATATCGAAAGCACCTGTAATCCTGAACGTTTCTTCACACAATTTAAGTTTATTTCTTTTATGCCATTTCATCATTTATTAACTACCATATGACACATTCAGTAGTGCAAATTTGATTGCCTTTCTCACAAAAATAATCGGAAGCAGTAAGCCATTTTAATAAGTAATTCAATATTTTTTTAAGCTGAGGAATATGATATTTTGTGTCAGTTTGAGCGCGATGATTTTTTTCGCAAAGCATTGTATCCTTTTTGTGTGGGATACGCTTTTATTTAAATACGCTTTTTATTGTTTTAAATATTTGTTTTCTCTTATTCTGTTTCACTTATTTTTGAATGCTTTCTGAAATGCGTCCGAAAATAACTCTAAACTCACAGCAGCATTAACATAAAATGACGCATAACACAGGTTTTGTAAACAGACCGGCACATTCCCTACATTCATCGAAATATTAAAATATACTTATTAGCAGCATTTTTACAATGTAAATTCAATAAATTTTCAATTTTTTTTCTTCTTTTCTAATTTTATTATTAGAAACACTTCTATTCGGCAGGAATAAAATTAATAAGGAAATGTGTAAGTGTAGTAGTTTTCAAGGACAGGAACAAAATCCTAAAATTTAAAAATTTTATAGAAGAGGTAAAAAAGAGGATTAAGGACCCACTAATAAATATCATTATGATATGTATAATAGAAATTTTGAGGTAGGAAACTTGAAACTAGATTTCGTTCCACAACCACTGAAAAAAAGCCCCCCAAAAGATAGAAAATGATAGTAAAGCTTACATCTAGAAACGTTGCTAAATTCTAATAGTAAAGCATTTCTCTTAACCTTCGTGAAAACTATTCTGTTATCAGAAATAAAAGGAAAAGACAATATATCACTCTAGTCCGTTCTATGAAGAAGTTCCAGGAACATGTTTTATCTTTGAGGTAACACATGTTTCTTAACAAAGGTTAAAGGTTTTTCAACAAAGGCTATTCAACCAAACGGCTTGCGGAAAGAATCCACAATGGCATGGGTATCATAATGAAGAGTCCTTCTGTCTGAGAAAAATTCTAAAAGGATTGTTCTCAAAATAGAAATTCAGTAGGTTTTGCTAAGCGTTTCATTGTGAATACAATACTAAAAGATTATTTGAACTAGCACTTCACCAACCACATGTGCATCTCATTCACTACTTAATTGGAACAAGCTGCTCAAACCAGGCCCAGAGAAATACAAGGGCCGGCTCATAGGGGCTTCAGCGAAGAACCAGTGGGGGAAATTTGTGACGTCACCATACTGACACTCCGCGCTCGAAAATGGTCCTGGCTCAAACATAGAAACGTCCAAAAAGTGGGAGGAAAGGTAAACCAACAATTGCCTTTTTCCCTTAGGGTAAATCAACTACTTTCTTCTAGCCGCTATGTCCATTAACCAAATACTGTAAAGTAGTATATTCTAGGTAGATTAAAATAGGCGTTCACGAAAGTTCAACTGTTTTGTTCAACTCGATCTTAACTTGAATAATCATTACTCTAGGTTTCTTCCAGGAACAGCGTAAAGCTACATGTCAGAATAACGAGAATTATTTCTAAAAAAGCATTCGTAGACAATGAAGTGTTGGTGTTGAAACTCCAGACTTACTTCCTTTAAAATCCATTCGTTTCTCAAAGAATTTTTTGTACTCTTGGTGTGTGTGTGTGTGTGGGGGGGACTCGGTGTTATAGAAGCAAAAATAATTGCATTTTTTTCTTGCATGTTGAAACCTGACTTTAGAATTCATCACTATCCTAAAAACAAAAAAGAGAAATCCAAACTAAGACACTCTCCCGCCACTCTTTGGGTAAACAGGGTCAGCGTTGGCAATCAAAAAATTTAAAAAAACTTAGACACCTGGGTCTAACCTTCAACTTCTTCCTTTAAAACATTACTCATTTTTGAGTACACCAAGAATCTATCATTCTCTTATAAGTTGAAATCGATTTTAAGTTAGCTGAATTAAATAGTTTGTGGAGCATGTATCACTAGTGGCGTAGCGACGGGGTAGGCAAGTGGTTATAGATTCTTCGGAGGCCATATGTACAAAATATTAGATCATTGTTGTCACTTTTTAAAGTCCTATAGGATGAAGGTGGCGAAAGAACCAATACCAGGATCGGATGCCACTTACCTTCGCTACTACACTCTATGTGGTCTATTCTGGTACCCCCGGTTGGGTTGGGAGTTGGGGTGGGGTGGGGTGTTTACAGTCCGGACCCCCCCCCAACCGGGGGTACCAGAATAGACCCCCTAAATCAGTGTATTGTTTGTACATTCTATGAGAGCTCCTTGTAGAAAGGAAAATTTTATATCGTTATATCCAAAATTCATGAATGGATGTAAGAAACTGCGAAAGAAGGGAGGGAAGTTATGTGACTACTTACCACAAATCGTGAAAGAATGTTATCGACCTTAGGCGGTATTTTCCCTGTTAAAGGTAAGAATTCTGGTCAAGATATTCCGGCAGTAGAATCGCGGTTTTTGTTTTCTAAGAAACGGCTGAATCAATTCGTTTCCTCCGAAAAACTGCATTATATGAGTGACTCGCGCAGGTTATAAGATATAATGCAGAAAGATTTTATTTAGTCATGGAACAATATAGTGTCATAAAAATTGGCGAGTACTGAATAAGAGACACTAGTGTCTTCTTTACTATGCAATCTAAGTTAGAGTTTAAAGAAAGGTCCATCCTCAAAAATCGCTGCTGTTTGAAAGCGTTAAACTAGTGCATCAAATCAAATTCAACAAAACAAATAAAATTTATGATGGGAAAAAATTACATGGAACTTAAACAAATTTCCATTTAAAAAGGAAAATAAATGAATAAAACTTCAAGATAATCGAAAATATTGTACATTAAATTTTAAGAAGTTGATTTTTATCGCTCATTTTTCATCAAAATATCTCACAAATTTATCTCCTTTTTTTATAAAATGCGCATAAAAATTTTCAATAAAGAACATATTTTAAGCATTTTCTGAACATTTAGCGATGCATTTTTTTGTAACCATTTGCCCAAATTCAATTATCATTCGACATTAAATGTGAAATGATAATTGCATTTTTGAAATGATAATTGGCTTTGACTTCACTTATGACCATGAATTTTCTCAAATGCGTTTAACATTTAGCAATGTCAGTGAACGCAATATCTTGTAAAATTAAATAGTGCGTCGTTAAAACTGATTCTCAACCTGTGAAGAGTTGTTCTCAAGTTCGAAAAGGAGTGAAAGAACAGAATGGAAGGTCGATTGATTGATTGACTGACTTAAAGTCCCAGTTGGAAGCTATAATAGGGCTATTACGGCAGGAACATGCATGTGATTCCTTCCTCAGCTAAACAATTTAGTCGAGTCGTGTTCTAAACTGTGAAGTAGACAGAAGAGCTCATACCATCGATTTATCGTTGTAGAGATTTCTCAACAGTAGTCGTATTCTCGCTGCCAGATGTCTTCAACAAGCTTAATCCGCCTCTGATGTTTATGTCCAACACAATGAAATAGCACGCGCCAATTTCAGAACTCCTGTCTTGACCTTCATCCCTAAATGGTGAAAAAATCTCATGGATGCACCTAGCCTAAGCTTGAGCCTTATTTCCAGATGATGAAGACGAAATCCGATAGGGCACCTTTTTTCTAAATTTGCATACCACACCATCGGGAAGGAGTTTGGTTTACAGGCACATGCAACAAACATGCATAAACTCGGAACCACCGATACTCGACCAAGTATTGGTGGCTATGGTTCACTGTGGCTCTTGGTGGAATGGGGTCTTCTACCTGCAGCCATCACTGTCTGCAGTCAAGACTCTGCCAACAAACCATCACTTTCTTATGTGTTTCCATCAAAGGCTTCACAGAACCGATCAGAATTACGGAGGAAAAGATTATTGGAATCAAAAACAGAAAAGATACACCTTTTAATAAGAGAATTAGACAAAATCTTTATAAATAGTCAAAACAGAAAGTATTTTGATAGTCGTTATTTTAGGATTCTAAACTTCATCGGAGAAGATATGATTCAGTAAAAATTTCTAGAAAGGGATACGATTAAAACTGATATGGAAAGTCGGGTCCCAAACACGTCCCCAATACAAAGCGCTGCTTAATATCGGTTGAATCCAAGGATTAAAAATATGAACTAGACCAATACATGAAAGGAAAATTGGGTATATTGTGTCCACAGATGGAGTGGGAGTGGGGAGAAGGGGTAGGGTTCTGCCATTTCCTCTCTGATTGACGTGTCCACGGCCATTCATTATGTTAGAGTTTCCAGTCCCTGTCAGTGTCCGAAAAGGACAGAGCACGTGTTACGCACGTGACGTCCATCAAGAAATCAATACTTGAGGTTGGCAGACCCAGCAGCGAGTTCGTAGCCGTAAAATTCATTTACAGGGATTCGTTTGGTTACCTTCCAGAAGTATGATTTCCGCCACTAACATCGTAGCAAGGAACGAAATAAATATATATCCTTCGAATTTTCAACTGATTTTAGAATAGGGTTTTTTAAAAATTTCACAGATGATAACTTTTTTCGGGAAGACATTAATTTCGCGCCCTGATAGTCGCCTGAAAAATTTTGTTCGGACCGTATAACTGGTAAATAAAAAAAATTATTATTATAAAAAAAATGACGAGAGGCTGTCTTTTCAAACAGCTGCTGGTGTTAAAGGCGTAGGACTACTTTACTCGCTTGACTCTTTTGTTTCTCGAAGTTTCTCGTAAGTTAAGTTTAAATAAATTTTTTTTGTAACTTTTGTTGTTACACTTTATCTCTAAAGTAAGACATTAGTTATGTTCTTAACATATGTAGTTACCGAGATATAGAGGATCGCGTCACCAATTCATGCATATTTTTGCCCAACTTTGCGACTCAGCAGTCGCTGAACTACAATTCCGATTTTCAATTTTTTTTTCTAACTTCTCTGTTGTTACTCTTTATCTCTAAAATAAGATATTAGTTATGCTTCTATCATATGTAGTTACCGAGATATAGAGGATCTCCCATACCAAGTTTTGTGGCATTTTGGTGTGTGAATCAATTTCCTTCCTAAGACCCCAACGGGAGGAGCGTAGTCCTACGTTAAAATGCAGAATTAAATAATGACAAATAGAAAAAAGTTCAATTCATAACATTTATTAGGTAAATTATCAAGATTGTTTTATTTGGGTTTGACAATTAATAAGGTAGGGGGCCCAAATATCGCCTACGTTCCTAATATCGCCCACCACGGTTTCCTCTTGATTTTAAGTGGTATATAGTGGCCACTACCGGGACTACAAAGCCTCCCCCTTCAGTAGTTATTTGAGGAAACTTTCTGAACCTGTGTTGATTTTTCTTTTTTTCTGGGAATTTTTGATGATTTTCATGTCAGATAAATTAATAATCGTGTTTCATTACTTTGAGTGTAATCAGTAGAGTTCAAGTCGAAATGTTATACCATTTGAGGGAGTGATAGTGACTGTAATTGGCTACATTTTCGTGTAGTTTGTTTTCTGGTATGCGATCCGATTCCGAAGGGGAATGCCGCCATGTTTGAGGGTTAGGTTGTTCCTAATATCGCCCACTTGAGCTTTCCCATTATCGCCCACTTGGGTATTCAAATTATCGCTCTAGCCCTTAGATGGGCTCTCTATTTTTTTTTTTTAAATACTTTAAAAAATGCATGGTTGATGTCATATCACCTGACAATGCTTCTAAGTTCTTTTTTATTTTAATGTTTAATTTAGGGGGAAATTGTTAAAAGAATACTTTAACTATATTTCTAAAAGTACAAAAAAAGAGCTGTTTTGTATTACTTTCAATTTTGCTCTGCCTTAATTTGCATGCTTAATAAAGAAAGTATGATCATAACATAAATTACACTTTATTTCAATCCATTTTAGACATAGGCGATATTAGGAACATATAGTGGGCGATAATAGGAACATTTGTTCTTAGTAGGAAAAATTCTGCAGTCGCAAAAAAGTTTTGATGTGTGTGTTAAACTTATGTGTAGAGTTGTAATTCGGTACATATTTAGATAGCATTCCAGACAATAGATGGGAACAATTTTTTGACAAATTGCACATAAATTAGCCCTCTGATTAAAATAATGGCTTAAATGGGCAATATTTGAGCCCCCTACCTTATTTAGAAAGATCAAGTAAGAAAAAGTTGTGGAAGTTTCCGCTACTTAATTATTATTCTATAGAGCCCCAAATGTGGTCATGACCAACAATGTAAGCAGCCATACCTTAGAAGATTGGATACTTTCAATTAAAGCAACATTGTTTTTAAAAGTTACAGATCCAAAAGATATATTTTATTATTATTTTTTTCCGATGCATAGTTAATAAAAGAAAATAACCATGAAATATTTTTAGATGCTTTTGGCAGATAGAAATTTTTCATCAAACTCCTTTCGTTAGAGTTTTCGCAAAGGAAACATTGAAAAAAGAACTTGCTATTCTGCTTGGAAATTTTTCAAAGAATATGAGAGCCATATGAGCCCTCAAACATCAGATATGCACTTTCTCTAAAAGGTTTGAATTGAACTGCCTATTTTAGAAGCTTCTCTTTGAGGGGGAAAAAACCCAAGGAATAACTTACTTTTATTCCGATAAATAATTTTGTAAAATATACACACCTGACAATCCGGAGAACCGAAATTAATTGCTTGCAAGAGAATCCTGTTACATTTGCAGTTAAATAAAAACTAAGGAAGGACAGTGTGATTAATATTTCAAGAACAAGAAAAAATCAGTTAATTGCGTATACATATCAAGCAACAATTCTTTTTTATCTTCGAGGTCACAATGTTTGATTAACTGATTGTGAAAAAAACATTTTAGATCAACAAAAAGCCATATTTCTTAATAATACTATTCATTTAATTTTATTATTCTTAATTATATTTGTCTCATAATACCTTAAGCCCATTGTCCACACGTTCTTAATATAAGAACTATGTCACCCTATTTTCCCATAAAGTAAGAAATTTGAATGCAAAATTTTTTTATCTCGATAAAAAGCTATAAGTGTTTCTACATTTTTCAAAAATTATTTATAATCACATAAACTAAATATTATGTATTATAAGGAGTCTTAGATATTTGTTGGCAGAAGGTTTAAAAGCTCTTTGCATACACAGAATTTACTTCATGATATATACTCAAGTATTACCCTTCACCCCCTTCCTTCTTTCCATCCAATATTTTCAAAAACTTCAACAAAAAGCTCCAATGTCGTTTTCACTCTCGTTATCGAACTTCTTCGACTTCTCCAACAATCCAGACAATTTAATACAATTAAAACCTTATTTGCATAACAACAATTCGGGGATTATTTGACATGACGGTACTTTAATAGGTAAATACATGGCACTGAATCAAATATTATGGGTCAATGTTTTTTTATTGCGTGCGTACGTGGCCCATAATGAGAATATAATGAGTGGAGTGCACACAGAAGAGTCAAGTGCGGGGGAGGAAGGGGCATCCGCCGATCGATTGTGGAAGAGGCTGCTCCGGAAATTGTTTGTTGGAGCCGAAATAAAAGTCGCAGAGGGAAAGTTCTTGTTTACGAAACTTCTGGCGCTCCGGATCGCCAACAGAAGTCACTCAGCAACTGCCAGTTCGCGGGTTGCGCTTTAATTGCGTTTATCGATCATCGATGGACAATCCCCCCCTCCCCTCACCCCCTGCTGTTGGCCCCTTCTTTCATGCAGCACCCCCAACTAAGGACCCTCGTTCATTCTGACTCTTCACGCAAGGCAACTGCTTCATGAAACATAAATGCTGCGTTGGAAGTGCTCAAAAAACGTCTGGAGAAAGGAACTTAAGTTTAATGCGTGAATGAAAAAATTGATGGGTGAAATTATTTATTTTCTTAGTCGCGTTGATTGACACACGTAATACAAGTACCTGACTGGGATTGCTCTAAAACTAGCTGGACAAGTTTTGATAGAAATTACTCTTCCTAGTTTTTGAACAAGCGTGTATTCTGTAGTGTGGGTTTCGTGCTCCGAATTAAAACAATTTCTGTATGTATGAATTAAATGGAGGAACAGATATATAAGAGTTTTCATTCTTTATTGTCTTTTAATTATTATTGCAGTAAAACTTCGATTAACCGTTAACGTCCGGACCAGGGTTGTGACGCGTACCGAATAGACAGACAACAAAAATCTCTTAATACGTACCGCGTTACTGTACAAAATATGTACATTAACGTAGTTTCTCTGCTGGCTTGGGCAGAAAATGAGAATAAAATCCTTTAAAAGTGAATAATACATAATATTGTATTTAATTTTACAAAACAATCTATATAAACTTCGATATAAGACTAGTAATGTACAGAAATGTATTGCAATGCTCTAAACCTACATTGCTTTTTAAACGATGACGGATAACAGAAACGGACGGTTAAGCGAGTGACGATTAATCGATCGTTATTAGGCAGGCATCTTTTGTAAGAACTTTTTATGATAGAAATTATAATTGAAGAAAGATATTCGCAAACACCCTATTGGCCTGAATTCATGTTATGTCCGTGTAAGTCAACAGGGGAAAAACCGAGACTATCACAAAAGCACGTGAATCTATTTAGAAGTGCACAAATTTCGAAATTAGTTTAGATTTGCTTTGTTCAGAGTTTATGATATAAGGACCAGGACCTACACCAAAAAAGTTAGTGTAATTGCGGAAAATAGCAAACTAATATTGTTAAAGCAGTCGATAAAAGTTTAAAGTAAAAATTCACGATGTATCAAATTGTCTAAAAAGTTGTTTAAACTTGAAAATAAAATCCAATAAGTTTCAAAAATTCAGAAATGTAAGTATAAAGATGTCGATAAGTCAGTGTCATCAACGTATATGAAAGTAGAATTAAAAAGTCGCAAGCACTAGATTTTAAAATTTAAATTCAGGAAAGATTAATTTATGATATATGATTCAATAACTCCAGTTCCGATTGAATATCACATTTGTATTCCAAAAGAAATTCTTCAAAATCATTACCTGCACTATATTAGTAAAAAAATGTTTTCCTCATTTATATGTCTACTCCCACCAAGTGTATAAACAACTCTTTATTGTATGCTGTTCTAAAACAGATTTGAAGGTTTGTAAGAATGTTCCGGGAAAAAACAAAACTGGAAGTTAAATATCTCCAGGATCTTTTGACTATAACAAGGATATATTTAATGGATTACCGCAATAGGTGTTTTATGGATAACATATTTCGAAAAGTGAAGAATATGCGTTTTATGGATTAAATATTTAGAAAAATGAAGAGTTGAAAAAGAAGGGAAAATTATATAGTTTAGATGTAGGAAAACGAACGTTCGGTGAAATAGAGCTTCGTCACATACACGGGTAGACAGAAAAAAGTAATCAGAGTTAGACTGGGAAGAAACAAGTACGGATTGTCTTCAGAGTTGAATACTGTATATTTAACAAAGCAAAGGAAGATTGTATTTTAAAAATTCCTCATTGAAAAATTTAGCAAATAGGTGAACGAAAAAAAAATCATTAACTTACAATTGATTACTTTTTAAAAAATTAAACGAGGTTATTAAACAGAAAGGAATGCTGTAAATAACTAAATAGTTTCATTTAAAAAGCGTTAAAAAGAAAGGAAATTTTTAAAAAGTCTTCCTCAGAGAAGAATTAGAATTCAGCCTTTTCTCCACTGTTTACCCTTTTGACTCAATAACTCGATCTTAACCCTCCGACTGCATAATTTTTTTGACTTACTATTTAGATGCAACGTTTTAAAACATGTTCAAATACCGTTGAACCAACCTAATTGTTATTTACATCCAGGCCTTGATTAGTACGATATGATTCAACGTTTTAAAAATACTAAGTAAGCCCATTATCTTGCGAAAATCGCAGGATGCAGCAAAAAATAGATGAAATTAAAACCCGCGGAAATCGCGGGATATGCAGTCAGAGGGTTAATATTATCACTTTTAAATCGACGTCAAATTTTATTAAATAGCTTATTTAGTAAATTCAAGAATCTGGGAACCTGTCGGAGATAACCAGACAAGATATTACTTTTGTTTTATCGTGTATTTTAAGTGAATCATAGATTTTTTTAAAAAAAAATTGCACAATTTGAAAATTCCTAACATTTTTCGAATTTTGGTAATTTTTTAAAAAAGTTATATTAGACTAATGCCCCGTTTTGAAGAAACGCGAGGGTTATCTTGGAGCAGATGTCGTAATTTTGAATCATGGTGAGATGTCGAGCAGTGGCGTAGTGAAGGTGAGTGGAACCCGGTCATAATATGACTTTCCGCCGTCCCCCGTCGTCATCATCAGTGACTTAGCCTTTGTAAACAGCCCCCGGCGCAAGGCATTTTTTCGCCCTCTCTTCACTTGAAAAAGTGACATAAACGCACTAATGCCTTGCCACCATGGCCAGTGGTTTAGCGAGGATAAATTGCTACCGGGGGAAAATATGATCTTTTTTACCTCAGTCGTCATCAATGGCTTAGCAAGCGTAAATGGCACCCAAAATAAGGTATTATTATTAGCCTCATCGTACTTTACTTTAAAAAATGGCACAAATACAGTTTGAGACCATGGCGCTCCCTAAAACTGGCGGCTGGGGCATCTATACCCCCTTTTTCCCAGTGGCGTTATGCCCCTGATGTTGAGAACGTCACCAATCCAGTCTTCAGCAACGCACCATCAGGATTTTCCCAAACAGAAAATTTCATTTGAACCGTTCAAAAGTGCAAGATCCAAGACATAGACAATAAGAGACGAGTTGAGGAATCAGGACCAGAGAATAGCAACTAAATCTGATATCCGATTTTTGCCAAGAAAGTTTTCGCAAAGATGAACACGGTATTAAATATTTCAAGGGTGTTATAACAATTATAAGGATTATGTAATAAAGAAAGGTAAGGAAATGTAAGCAATGGTATAACATTGTTGTTGTTGGAGTTTACTAGCCCAAAAGTCGTACTTGGCTATATGGTACGCCAATCATATGGTACGTAAACACGCGTGCGATAGCACATAAAATTGTAGATAAAATTTGGAAATATTTACCAGTTTCTCATTTCGGTAAATCGCTATAGAAAAGATGTTATTTTTTTTTAAAGAGATCCCATTTAAATTAATGTCATTATCAATATGTTTATTTCGTTTAGTAAGTGAAGAAATTTCAACAACTTAATTTGGAAAAAATTTAAATAAATTATTTAAATTAAGTAGTACATTAATTGTTTTTATATATCTGGTATAATATACAGGAGCTTATTTTTGATTCCGATAGTGACTACCAGGTGATTTTTTAAAATTTGATGTTTAAATACAATTTTTTTCAAATAATGAGCATTCTATTAGCCCATCTAAAATTGCCATCCACCGAAAAATCTGTTTGTTTTCCTAAAATACCTTCATATTATTATAAAATACTTGAATGGCAATGATTTTAAAGAATTGAAATTTTATTGAGAAAAAAAATAAAATTGATTCAATTTATATACACGATACAACTAAATTTGAAAATCGAAATTCAATGTATATTATTTACAGCGAATAAATTATCTCTAATTTAAGTTAATAAGTCATTTGGTGGAAATAACTTCAAAAAGGCAAAGAAAAACAGAGGCTCATTTATTGAAAAAAAGGGGTGGGGGCATCATGGAATTTCTTTAATTTATAATTCCACATATCTCTAGCGTTAGATAAGGGATCGGGGCATCTAAAATGACCCTCTGATAACGAACTCAAGATTATTTTTAATCCTCGATTCAAATTGTTGAATTCATATAAATTCTCATATGCCTGGACGAGATGGGGAAAATGTAATCACTGCAGAAAGCTCGTTAAAGTATATTAAAGAATATTATTAATGATATTAAAGATATAAAAAAATAATATCTCCTGAAATGTAGATGATAACAGCTAAAAGAAAGGGTTGTGAAAATTGCAACAGCTGTCAGATCTCTTATTAAACCATATCAATACCTCGGAATTCAACCAATGTGAGAGTTTAATCGGACAGAAATATGTTCTTCTGTTTTATCCAGAGGCGTCGAATCGGAGGAAGAGGGTGGGCAGTTGCCCCCCCCCCACACACACACTTTTTGTGGAAAAAATCTAAATTTTATTTCCTTTTATCTGCCTAAAACAAAGAATTATGAAGAAAAAAAAAGTGTCCGAGGAAACTATCTAATTTTGTAAATAAATTTTGCTGTCTACTTCCTATAATCCGTGGTATTGTTCAGCTATCACATTTGAACGATTTTACACCGGAAAGGGCAATGAGTCATATGAGCGCATTTCCGAAGTTCTTTGTTAGATCACGCTCGGTAAAATGTAAGCATTACTCTTCCATTCTTCACTTTCCCCCTATTTTGATTAAAGCAACTCCGCCCGGAGCATGCGCAAAAGCGCGGAGGGTTTCCAAGTCCGTTGCTCAACAATACTTTTAGGTGTCTATAAATTTTTTGCCCGCCCCCCTTTTCTTCCTCAATCGCTACCACTGGTTTTATAACGGCATTTTAAAAAGAAGAATCATTGCATTCTAAGAAAAATCAGAAATGAGACCTTTCATCGCATTTCAGCCAATAAATTATCAAAATAGTAATTGTTGTTAGGACAGAATGTGAATAAGCTAGTTTATATTTTAAAATAATATGTTTAACAATAAAAACTTCTTTGAATAGTTAGCCAATAATGAACCATTACAATGTCGGTAAGTAAATATTAAATATTATACTTTATACTCTTAGATGATTATACTACTTTCGATGGGTTGCTCACTTTAACCCTTTACACTCGACATTCTGAAAGATGCATCTTTTACACATTCTTGTTGTATAGTGCTTATTATAAAAACCTTAAAATAGCAAAAACACACAGATTAATTTTTAGGAATTAAAACAAATTAATAACAATATTTTTCAGCTTCCTAAAGATCTAAATCAATCCTTACACTCACACGTGTATAATTATGCAGCTTATTATCTTTCGGAGTGCAAAGGGTTAAAGAGGTTACATGTCCCTCGGAAATTGGACATTCATATCTGAATATTGAGTTGTTTTTTTTGTTAAAATTACATTATTTTGGTGTAACCTTGCGCAGTATGGAACAATTTCTGTCATTTATATCCCTCTTATATGAATTTAAAATGCAATGTATTGCATTTTAAATACATATAAGAGGGATAAACTGTGCATTCAATATTTCAATCAGCAATTTATCATTTCTGTCAGAACTTCGGCAATTTTATCGCAAATTTAAACAGCTATGGTATCCTTATTCAATCAAAACTAAAACTGGAAAAAGAAAATTAAATAATTCTACTAAAGTATTTATTTAATAGCACACTGATATATATATATAGGAACTTCTGGAAATTTTTTTTAAAAGACTCTAATTTGGTGTCCCAAATGAAATGATCTTTGATGGAAAAGATGGAAAACAGAAGGTTTGAATTCTTTAAAATAAGGAATAAGGATTCAACTTTAGCATTTAGTTAAAATCAAAAATTTATCCCAAATATATTACAGGGTTTTTTTTTTTCTTTCACTGTTTCAAAATATTTCGTTAATTAAATTCCAACTAAAATATTTATTTTCATCAACTTTCTTGCATATCCTTCAGTTTTAGAAAATTGTTAAATTACTTTTTAATTCATAATCTTTAGAAACATTTCGCAAAATTTATTTCAACTTTTTACATTAATGTTCAATATGTAAGAATTTAAAAGCGCCGAAGGAGTTAAAGGTTCACGAATTCGAGACCACACACGATGAAAATTTTCCCAGAGGAATATAAGAGCAGTCCAAAATTTTCAAGTTCAACCCTTTCCTTCCATATTTAAATATTCGAAACGGGGCATATCTATAACTACCATCTCTCAAGGCTCTATTTCCCTGGCCCTACCATCTCTGAACTCTTGCAAGAGAACACACACGATGTTCAATCCACCCTGAAACCACAAGACAGGAAGATTCATGTATTGATAACAAATAGCAGTTCCTCCTCTTATCCATTTCTCTATACCCATGAGTTCATTGAGTAAGTCATAAAATTTCACTTTGTACTAAGTCATTGTATCTTTTCACAAATTTGCCACAGTCTTCCTTTGCTAACAAAGAGGACGGTCCCCTCCTACAAGAGTTGTCGCGAACTACGTGAGAAAACAACCCCACGTATAATCCCACGACTTCAAACAATTTCAGAAATTCTTCTTTCTCAACCCTTTGGGTACACGTGAAGTTATGAATTTGTAGATATGCAACCACCTGAATGCAATTGTGTAAATGCGAGTCAAGATCGCCAAGCCCCTTGGAGAGTACAATACGCAGGACCAGAGAAATTCCCTGGTCCTGATAATACGGCGGTAGTGGACATTAGTCCGACGGTCATAAATCATACTCCTGACCCTTTCTCATGGGTTTTTCAGAAAAGGGAGGGTTGCTTCGACGCGTGTGGAAGGATGTTATGACGCATCAATCGATTCCACTGAAGATACTGATATTTCAGCTAGGAACATAATTGCATTTTCTTAAAGATAGTTTAAAGACATATCTACATATTATAACGAAAACAAAATAGTAATAAGCAATATTAGAAAAATAATTCATATAAAAAAATAATTGTAATGTAACATATTAACTTGAAGAACGGTATAGGTTTCTTCCATCTGGTCAGTATAAAATTTTGATCTAAACAACAGCAACGTTTCTTTTTACTATTTTTTATTTTTTTTATTTTTCACTGTTCTTTTTATAATCTTATACTCGCGGTAAGATTTCTTTTATCCATCTTTGATCATTTTAACTGTCTTAAGTTTCTGTGTGTGATCTTTATTTCCTAAAATTATGTTACTTAACCCCTTGCTCTACGATTTTATTTAACCTAATAATTAGATGACACCACCAATTTGGGATTTTTTAAATTATTATTTCAATCAATTTAAGATGGTAAAGGATATTTGAGACATTTAAGCGTGTCCAAGTGATTTTTGTATTTAATGTTATTTAATTAATCGTTACGTTGACTTAATTACGGATTTAAATAGCAAAAATTCTGCAATTTTCGGAGTGTCAGACACTTGTTCTAGGTTAAGGGTTAATCAAGTTGAAGGGTGTTTTTTTCTTCTTTTTTTATCAATTAAATTTCATAAAACATGTCTTTTTTTCATATTAACTATTTTCCCTACGAGAAATGTTGAACAAATACTATAATTTCCCAACTTGTATTTTTATAAAAAGAAAACACGAAATCTCACATAAATATTGCAACAATGAGCGTAATAAATCATTCTTTCGTACTTTGTATTATTACTAAGAACCGAATTCCTATATGATAATGAATATAGATAAACTAAAAAATA
>BGPR01002674.1:105732-135581 GCA_013235015.1 Araneus ventricosus
GTTTTCTTTTATAAGAAATGTTTCGAAACATTTTTTAATGTTCTGAAACCAAAAGATTTCATACATCTCTGAATTCCACTAATATGAAAACAAAGAAAGATAATCTAAGAAGGAGTCATTGGACATTAAACTAGTATTTTTCTTACACTTACCATTGTTTGACTACTGATGAAACAAAGTACACAAAAATGTACGAAAAGAAAAGTGTGAAAACAGGTTTTCTTTTATAAGAAAATATTTTGCAACATTTTTTAATGTTCTGAAACCAAAAGATTTCATACATCTTTGAATTCCACTAATATAGAAACAAAGAAAGAATAAAAATTGTTGTGATACTCTGATTTGCACAAATTTCCTGTTATAGGCTCCAGACAATTAGAGACAATACAATCGTGATAAAAAAAAAAGGCAGCTTCTAGGAGGTCTTTCATTTTTATTTTAAACTTGAATCAAGTATAATTTGAATATATCTTGAAATTTATTTCGAATTCATGGGTTCAGTCGTTGTTAGTTCGTCATTGAAATATGTGCAAAAACCCCACAAATATTTCAGAATATAAGAAAAGTTCATATTTGCCTATTTTTTCCCCTTTTCCAAATTTTGAACAAAGACGCTGTAATTTTGAAAATGATACATCCAAATGTCATTAGTTTTATCGTTTGAATATTTTTTAATGATATCTGCTCGATGTGAAAGATTTTTGACTTTTTTAGCATCCCACATTTTTATCCTTTTCAAAGAATATGCCTACTGTTCTCTTATATAATTACAAGAGTGTGCATGGGAAATAAAAGTATTTTTTTAATTTTATAGTCTATTTTTAAACACTAAAAAGTTATACTTATGAGGACTTCAGAAATCAGTATAAAAATCAGAGGTATAGCACAGAAATCAGTATGAAAATCAGTAGAAAATGCAGTGGATTATGGAAGATTACTTATCTCCCCAAAAAAATAAATAAATATGAAAATTAGCATTAGATCTATTGGTTGCACAAAAGACTATAAAAAAACTTCATCAACAAGCATTTTGTTTACAGATACTGTTAAGAATTTCTTAGAAACTTAATTTAATTTACAAGTTCAACTAAGTTTCATATTGAGAAAATTTAGTTCTCTTATTTAAAACTAAGAGAATTAAACAAACACATCATCACTTATTTCATTATAGTATATCTGTCTAAATATCAAAAGAATTAGTGAAGTTTTATGACTTCAATGCTACCAGAAGTAGGCCTCTGAGTATCACAAATCATTCAAGAGATTTTAAGTGAGATGTTATTCATAGATTAATGCCTCATGGAAACTTTATCTATACTTATAAAAGGCAATGTTTGTGTGCGTGTGTGTTTGTCTGCGATGTCCAGACGAATCTATCGCACTTACAGCCATGAAATTTGGCACATAGGTAGTCGTAATGGTGACTGAATGCACCTAAGAAGCCGAAATTTTAAATTTTAATCTAGAAATTTTTTATTTAATGTTTTGTGTTGTTTTGGTTCATTTTTCGCACTAATTTCTCAATAGCATGATTTCGGATAACTGTGCGATAAAAATAGATACACCATCGGAAAGAACACGCGATTTCCGTTCTAATGAAGTTAGTTTTGAGCTTCTAACATAATTTGCTGAATTTTGAGAAATTTTTAAAAAAATAGTCAGTTTTGGCATCTAAATGTTAGTTTTGTTTTTAAATTTGTTGCATCCGACTTTCTAATAACACTATTATTTTCAATTTTTTTCAGCTTATAACTAGAACGGTTCTGTCGGATTTAAAACAAGAACGGTTAAAATATTTTTTTCCCGTTTTTTTTTTAAATTAATTTTTTCTGGGCCGTTGAGAGTTATTTTTCACGATCGAGTTCCTCGCTCGGCACTTCTTCGGAACGTAGCTGGCAATTTTGATTGGCGGACGCGCAGGATACGTCATGACCTTCACCTAAATGAATTACTTCGATTATTATTTTCGGATTGAATTTTATATTTTGCTTGCTGTATAATAATCATTTTCACGTTCCAATTTTGTAATATTGTTTTGGATTAACGTACTCTGTACCGTAGCGCTAAAAAAAAAAAATAAGCAGGAAAATCAAATAATGTGTATCTTTTGTTTTGATTTTGTTTTAAAAACTTTTTCGTGTCATTGTTGTCATTTTTTCCCAAGTCCTGATTCCACGGGCAAAGCCGTGCGCGTACTGCTAGTGAGGGATATTTTGGCAAATATTTCATGATTATTAATGGTAGTCGGATGACGAATGTGACGAATGAGTCTCTTTCCTATTTCCATTGTTTCTCCACCGAACTCCTGCCCTTGAGGTTGTTCTGCAAAAGATTTAAGCCCCTTGCACACGTGCAATTTGTGTCGCAAAGTCATGAGAATGTCGGCGAAGAGGCTAGCGGCGTGAAGTACAGAGCGGTCATAAATTACTGGATCCATTTCAAAAATTAACTTAAAAATCCCTTCTTTTTTAATTTCGTTTGACTTAGTTTTGACTTTTAGCTCAAAAAGTTTTTTTTTTTTTTCAGATAGGTAACCAGCAGTTACGGCGCTCTAAATCTGCTGCAGCGGGAGATTCCCAACGCAAGTGTCAAAATGACTACCGTGCAGCAGAAGGCATGTCTCTGGTTCTACGAAAGCAAGAGTTCAGAGACGCTTTCGCTTAGAGTATCGAAATTGTCGGTAACCAAGTAAGAACTTCATCAAACGTTGGTATGAGGAATTTAAGGGAACAGGAAATGTGCATGATAGGAAAAGGTGCTGAACGACCATCGGTGTCAAGCTTTTACCAACGCTTAATGAAGTTCTTACTTGGAGATTGACATTTCGATGCTCTGAAAGAAAACGTCTTTGAACTGTTACAATTGATTTGCTTTCGTGAAATCAGAGATGTGCCAGACGTGCCTTCTGCAGCATACTAACCATTTTCACACTTGCGTTGGGAATCACCAGCTGCAGCAGATTTAAGGCGCCGCAACGACTCGTTACCTACTTGAAAAAAATAAATCTTTCGAGAAAAATAATATCTTTTCGAGCTATTCTCTCATTTAAAAAAATTTGGATTATAGGATTTTTTTATTATTAATTTTTGCAGTGGGTCCAATAATTTATGACACTGTACATTGACAGCCGTAGTGTAGTGCACATACCTTAAGTTCTCTTCCAATTTCTTTCCAATCTATGGGGAAAATGCTGAGCAAAAATATTGCTAATTACTTGTCCGACATCTCAGCTCGGGGAAGTTAAGTTCGCACTACTCGACTGCTGTCAATGCGCTTCACGCCGTTAATCACTTTTCCAACATTTTGTCGCTAATTTCCGGTGTGCACCGGGTCTTAGGCCCGGTGCACACCAGCCGATTTGTGTCGTTGGAAGTCATTAGCGACAACCCTCCGGAATCGTAGTGCAACATCAGATACATTGAAAGCAATGGGGTGGTGCACATGCGGACTGAGCGACGGAAAAGTTATGAAACAACAATGGTAATGGGGTCGTTTCCTAGAATTCTCTACAAGCGGTGTCAGAGCAATTCAGTACTCACATGACGATTCACTCACTCCGAGAAACGACGCTTAACAGCGATGGACGTATATAGAAGAAAGCGTGTTGCACTTGCGTACCTACTACACAAGAAAAACATTTCAAAACAAAATAAACGATACTGGGTACATCCATTTGTGGATTCCAGACTTAATAGGGGTAAGTTCTACACATCTTTTGGAGATTTACAAGAAAACCCTGACAAGTTTTTAAATTATTTTCGGATGAGTGTCCAATCATTTGACGAGCTCGAGGCAAAAATTACTCATAAGATTCAGAACCAAAATACAAGGATGAGACTTTCTATACCTCCTCTAGAAATGTTAGCTATAACTATAAGGTAAGCGAAATTCTTATTAAGAATTTAATAGGAATGGCAAAACTAAAGATAAAATAACATTTTATGTATATGTAAACATTGTTTAAAATTAATAAAAAAATAACTATTTAATTTTGATTGTCACAAAACCTCCAATAAAAACTTTCTTATGCTTCACAGCATTTGTGAGCAAAATTTGAAGAAAATTTTGGATTTTCTGTAGCTTGGATTTTTATAACGTACAAAGTATTTAAGCGTTTCACTTTTATTTAATTCTTATTCTTCTAGTTATTCTTTTTAAATCTTGCTTTGAAGATAAATGTGTGCAAATCAACAAAAGATTCAGGCAATTATATCAAGAAACAATTTAGTAAAATATTGTTTTTAAAAACGCATAGTCGACACAAAATTTTAATTAAAAATATATTAAATAATTATATTTAAACATTGGTTCTAATTAATAAAGAAATAACTATTTAATTTTGATTGTCACAAAACCTTCAATAAAATCTATAATCTCAATATGCTTCATAGCATTTGGGAGTAAGATTTTACAAAAATTTATTCAGTAGTTAGGATTTTTACAGCTTACAAACTTAACTTCAAGCAAAAATCTGTGCAAACAAAAGTTAAACTCACACAGAAATATTTGGTACGCTATAGAAAACAAAACTATTCAATATATTCTCTTTGCATTTTTCCCAAGTATATAATGGAACATAAGGAGGGAATTAGTAAAAGTCCCGAGAAAATTAAACATCGAATTTTTTATTAATAAAATCTATGATTCCATGCCGTAATACCTAATGATACCTATCGTAACTGCACGAATTGTTGTAAGTGTGTACTGCCCAGTTGGTTGCCACGTACTGAAAGACGTCCAATTTCCTGTCCGATTCGAGGGGAAAGTGCCAAGCAATTGTATCGGACAAGTCATTTGTGACTCTTTCGCTCTGCGGGAGGTCTGTGGGTACTACCCAACTGTTCTCCATACCCCTGAAGTCGTTTATGGCTTTTGTGTCACTTTGTGTCACACTATTACTTCCAACGATCAAATCGGCTAGAATCGGCCAGTGTGCACCGGGCCTTAAAGAACATCAGGTGTACATACAAGGCGGATTTTTGACGGAATCGGGTCTCAAACACTTGGACCTCCTATCTCAAAAGAAAGATTCTGCTACCAGGCCACCTTTGGCTTGAGATTTTCATTGGCATAATGCATCTTGAGATCTTCTGTCCTTTGAGCCATAATTATCTAACCACCAGTTCGAAAATGGGAACTTCCTGTTCTCATTTTCTAAACACAAAAGTATCTTATTTCAAGTAGGCTTAATAAAGTGGTTCATTTTCAGTGTAAATCAACACCTTTTCTGATAACAAATCCACTGATTTTGAAATTTTTAAACAGATCATTAGCTTTTCAAGTTGCGAAAATTTTATTTTTCTCCTTTTTCAATCGAATATTTCGTTCATATAATGTAGGCTTGTAAATGCGTTTCGTATACCAGTCAGGTAAGGAAATGAATATTTAGGGCATTATGTTTTCTCCCACATAGATCTAATTACATTAAAGAGTACTTCTTTTCGTGAATGCTTTGATACTTTTCACTTCTCTATTTTTCTGCTGTCAGCGCCTACTTTGTGGATAAATTTGTGGATTTATTACAATTTTACATGCTTCTTAGTTTTTAACTATACAATATACAGTAAAGCTCCGTTTATACGTTTCTCATTTCTACGTCGTGTCTTCATAGTCCCGATTCATTCGTATTCATTGTAATTATAAATTACTTCGTTTATACGACGCAAAGCTTGGGTTATACGTCGTTTTTCACCGTTCTAAAATGTGAAAAATTCCTCCTTTCTGCTATGCGATAATGATACCATGACTACGAAATTATTTACAATTGATAAGTTAATAAAAAACAGATTGTCTGATAGTAATTTACGCGGTGATGAAGAAGTTATTCTACCTTCCTTTAAAGTCCCAGTGGACTCCATTGAAAAACTTTGAACTTATTTCTTTTGTCAGAAGAATAGTAAGAAAAAACAATCAGCACGTCAGACAATGATTAAAGATTTTTTTTAATTAAACGATTAATTGCATGGGTATAAATCGTATAAGATATGTGTAATCAGTACTCAAGATATGCAATAGAGGAGTTGATTTTTCACACTTTTATGATAAATGTTTAATTTTAAAATTTAATTATTGGTTTATATACTACGTAGTATTATACTACAGTCAAATCCTGGTATAACGAACCCGGGATATAACGATCCCTCGATTATAACGAACTTTTCAAATAGCCCCAAACGAACTCCTTTACAGTAATGGATTTTCAGATGCTTGTAACGATCTTCAAAACCAAGGAATTCCGATAGAGTGAACCAAAATTTCCTCACTTTTCAAGCTTAGTCTTAGCTCTTTATTGAAAAATCTCTACTTACTTCCATATTATAAAGAAACGAATGTAAGTACTATTAATTTCACTGTTTAATTTATTTAAGTACATAAATTTATTTTAATTTATTACAGCCCATTACTCATTGAAATTTAGTGTAATTAATTTGTTCAATACAGCATTTAAGGATTGTAGAAAATCTTATGTAGCCAAATATTTGATAAATCGGATGTAGTGAACCCTCGGTTATAGCGAACCTCTGGATCGGTCCGTAGAAGTTTCGTTATAACGGGTTTAACTGCAGTACTAAACTTCAAAATTAATACTTTTAAATGAATCTGCATTAGTAGCATTAAATTTGTAATGATCAAAGATGTTCAGTGAAATTTCAATTATACGTTTTTTATTATTATTATTATTTATTTAAACGTTGTTTTTCGTCAGTCCCTTGAAAGAAGTATAAACGGTGCTTTACTATATAGTTACTGTATATCGTGCTGTTAAAAGTGAAACCTGAAAGCGAATCTCATTTCAGTATTGGAAATGCGCATTTTGGTAATGATAATTGATGGAAATAATTCATCAAGTGTTGAGAAAAATTTAGTTTAGTAGTAATGAAATTCCTTTTTGAAATTTCAGGAGAAATATTGGGGGATGGACCTCGTTAAAATCATGGCAAAATGACGAGAATGACAAGCTAAACATATGATTAAATTCAGTTTTACAGGTTTGCATTATTTTTGCAGAAAAATAAATCGTGCAATAAATTTCTCACTACCTGCTTTACACAGTCTCATTTGCATATGAAATGTATATGTAAGTAACTATATGTTAGAAGCAAAATAAATAATATGTAAGAAGCAAAGCACAATAGATAATTTTAAAAGAGAGTGGTTTAAAACTTTACTCTTTAACAAAAATGCAACTTTTAAAATTCGGGAGATATTCCATATAAGTGATTACATATCCAATAGTTTTTCCCAACAGTATCACGGGCAAACATGACTTTCTTTTTCCTCTTCTAAATTTTTTTATAGAATTCGGCTTTTTTTTAATAAAGGCCTTTTCTATTTATTTTTTTAAATCCTAAATTGTGTTATAGAAATTGTTTTGTTGCTGTTTCTTTTCTTTTTTCATTTTTTTTTAAGATTTTTTTTTCTGTCTCTTTTCTAAATTGTATCTCAGATTTCGCTTTTTTCTAAGGAAACTTCTTTGCTCCTTTTATTTGCTATTTATAATGTTTCTTTGTATTTTATTGTATTTATATTGACATTTGTATTGTATTACTTATATTGCATTATTTTACTTATATTGTTCTGCAATGCATTACCTATTTTTTTGTATTATATTGTACACTTCTATTATATTGTATTGTATTACGCTAATATTTGCAGTGAAATTTTTCTTCCCGCCGACTCGTAGCATGCTTTACACCCTTTGGATAAGCAGGGTTGGCGTGGGCAAGAAAAAAGTAGCTTTTATAACATGATTTATTTAAAAAGAATCGGGTTTGAGGCGCTATAATCCTACTTATCCCAAAGTGCATTCAGATTAGCCTGAAAGCAACTTTTCTCAAAAAATTCTTACTTTTATTTTATTTTGTAACAATTCTTAAATCATATTAACAAATTACGAAATGATTTGAACTCGATAAAATAGGTAAACGAGTTTGAATGCTCCTATTTTTTCAAGTATAAGATCATTGCTTTTCAATTCCATGAACTTCAGATGCTTCACTAAGACTATTTTTTAAAAATTATAATAGGTAAATTATAACGCAATAACAATCCCTTTTCCAGCCTGTCAATTGTTCCATTCTTAGAACCATTTAAAATGTTTAGAATTCCCTTTTTTTCTAGAAAGGCGTCCACCCCTGATTGAAGTATCTCGTGTTTCAGAACTTAATATCCTCTCTTTAAAAAAACTTAAAAGGAGGGAACGATTTCGAAAGCTCTAAAGAAACCGAAGAAGGAAAATATAAACAAAAATAAGATAAATTTTGACAAGAGGAGTAATCAAAACCAGCAAGAAATTCGCAGCTGGGACCTATCACTTGTTGACCCCAAAATATATCCCCCCCACCCCTCCTGAAAAAAGAAACTGACATCTGAATCTGACGTTTCCGGTCGAGACCACGCGAAGAATGCGGTTGGTACTCGACCAATCGCATACTTATTTTTTTCTTTCTGGCAATGGTCACCATCAGCCAATGAGAAGGCAGAAAGATAGCGACTCTTTTGTCGGCAAAGAAATGCATCCACGCTATAACCCTCCTGATTATCTTTTGAAAAAAAAAAAAAAAAATGGCGTTTTTCGGGCATCCTCTTTTGACACTTGCGATACAATGATCTCTCAACAGAGTTGATGAGGACTTATTTACTCCGAGTATCGTATGTCCCTAGAAGTTAGGAAGGAGATGAAGTTATAGATGAATGATAAGAAGGAGATGAAGTTTTATTGAGTGATTATATAAACGGGATTCCAAAGTGATTCATTTCGGTAATTGGTTTACAGATGGCATTTTTAGGTCGAAATTAGAAGTCATTTATTTTGAAGAGCTGATAGATAGACTAAATCAGAGGTTCCCAACCTGTGGTACGCGTACCCCTGGGGGTACGCAAAGGACTAGTTGAGGGTACACGAAATTAAAGCTGGTAATGCCGGATGCAAGAAAACATAAAGAATTAAAAAGGTTACAGAATTTTGTGTCCCCAAGTTAACACTTGGTATTTAATAACTATACCACTTGAAAAGTTGATTGTTACAGAGTGTAGCTTTTTACCATCCTTATAAGTTTATGTGAAATCATTACAATACTGATTCATTTGTTTTGGCGTTAACCACTTAACTGAATAGTTTTCTTTGCTATCTAATAAGATGACCCCTCCTGTTTTGGAAAGGGGTTGTCGTTTTCATTCATCTAAGAAGGCATAGGATACTGAAGATGTTTATGGATCCTACATATATTTTGTGTCAAATTATAAAGCTAATTAATGATTCAATTTTAGTTTATAAGACTAAAATTTCGATAATTCGATGCACGAGTATTCTCGGACTGTTAAGTTAAGCGGTTAAACTAATACTAGTGAAAATGCAATAAAATGTAAAATAAAAAAATAAGTCCATCAAATGTTATTAATTCGAGGACTCTTAAACTAACATAAGCCCTTAAAATTTTTGATAAAAATTTCTTTACATAGACGGATGGTTGGTGGTGGAGGTTATGACAGTAGGGGGGTACGTGAAAATATAAAGATTAATCGAGGGGTACGCGAGGTAGTAAAAGTTGGGAACCCCTGGATTAAATGTCTGAAAACATAACTCATTCCTTTTAACAGACAGCTATTAAAACTCAATTGACTTTTAACTTTCCGCCCTGAATTTAACTAATTTTTCATCTAATTTCCCTTTACATCAAAATGTTAGAATTTAATTATATTAACGTCTCATTTTCGAAGCAACACGAGGGCTGTTTTGGGATGGCTGTCGTAATTTTGGACCTCGGTCAGATGGCGAGGACGACGCCTGAGATGGTACCTCCTCTTCATGCTTCCGCACCACACCAGCGAGAGGCTCGCTATTTATGATTTAAAGTGAAACAGGCCAGTGGAATCGGGTTTTGAACCTGGAACCCTCCGGCCCCGAAGCCGACGTGTTACCGCTAGGCCACAGCGGCCTTCAAAATGTTAGAGAAAACATTAGAGATTTCACTTTTATTTAAGCACTTTCTTCGTCTATTTTGCTTTGTTTTGAACTGTCATTGCACATAAACAACTCGTTGAAAAATTTAATTTAGTTAACTGATTCAGTGATCAATATAGGAATCCAAAATTACGTTTTGCGTAACTGGTTTGAAACTTTTTTTTTTTCATAACTTTTATGTTTTCTGGCCAGAAATAAATATAGGAAAAAACGATTTATACTCTGTCTTAAAATTCAAACCATTTCTGTTTGATTGCAGTACAATTTTTTCTTCTGCGATTTCAACAAATTTTAGAAATTTATTTTAAATTATAGCCACTACAATTTACACGTCATACATAAATCGCAGGAAAATAAAATATACAGTAACTAATTACGTCTAGAACTGGGAAGAGCAAACTTTTTCTAAGAGCTTGAAAAAAAAAAAATTTAAGAAGAGCCAATATAATTCATTATTTAACTCAATAAGGGTTCAAAAAATATTTTTTAAACTTTTTATTGGTAATGAGATGAATGAAGCTGAGACTGTATTTCTAAAAGTCGAAAAATGTTATATTTACAGCTTTTTACTATAACATTTTTAATAACAAAATTTCTATATTATTATTTTAAAATTTGCAATGGGCTGGATTAGGACCTCTGAGCTCATCAATGATTTGGAACGATTTCTTGGGCGTGAGCGGTAACGTACTTGTGAAAAACGGCAGAAATGAAAAGATAGTTTTATCGGACTTATTTAGTCAAAAATAAAATTCATTTAAATTTTTTGGTCGAATTTTTTTAAAATTACAATACTTCTTCTAGTATAAAATACGAGTATGCGACAATGTAAGAGAGTTTAAAATATAAAATGCTCAGATGCACTTGCTGAAACCGCAAATAAATGGGCTACTTTTATGCAAATGCTAATGAATTGTCCTGATTTTAAAACTGAAATAAAATTGTATTTGATATTATCAAATACCACTCGCTTTTCGGCAAATATATGGGGAAAAAAATGGAGAGTCAGAATTCAAACCAAATTCCGCTCTCTATTTCATTTGAAAACAAATTTCAGATCCTAAGTGGAACTTCAGATACACGATTTAATTAGTAATGGATAAACAAGCATAGCAATCAGCAAATAAAATTCTCCGAGTCCCAAATCATTCACATAGATCATGATATAGGAATTACGGTACAAAACCGTAAATAGTCCCATATATAAACAGTTACGATCCATTACTGTTCATATTTCAGGTTTTACAAATCGCTAATCCTGTAAATAGTTCGCTTTTTGCAATACACAAAATAATGAAAAATCCTTTTTCTTCCCGGGCTCGTGGTTCTGCCTGATTTGCAAGATATATTGAATATGTTGCTTATGTATTTTAGGCAGTTACGGCTTGTTTAATGGGATTATCTGCAACACTTCGTGTAATTATTCTAAAAATGTATTTATTCTTTCCTTTTTCTGCAATATTTGTGGACGTTTCCGTACAGAAATTTCGACATTCAGTTTAGTTTAATTACATTTACTTCTCGTTCTGCAGCAATACGAGGGCTATTTTTGGGACGGACCTCGTAATTTTGAACGGCGGTCAGATGACGAGGACGACACCTAAGCTAACACCCCCTCTCCAAAGTTCCGCACCACACCAACGGGAGGCCATCTGGCCCCTGCGGATTTAGCTTACACCAGACCCGCTTACACGGCGGTTCTTCTGTGGAATCGGGTTTCGAACCTGAAGCCCTTCGGCCCGAGGTCGAGACCTTACCACCACAGGACCAGGGAAATACAAGGGCTGGTTCATACCTTTGAAGTTTTAGAATTGCCAAAAAGAGGGGAGGAAACCAGTTTTGACGTCACTACGCAGATAGGAAGCTTGTGGGGTCCGAGAGCGTCCACTGCCGTTTCTTTAATTCTAAGCTATTTTTTCCTGTGTTGTTCTGTGTTGCTTGTTATTTTGGTGAAATATAAAGAAAATCTTTCATCTCGTGTAAATATGTCTACTTGTGCTGTCGCTACGTGCTCAAATTATAACAGGAAAACGAAAGACAAAAGTGTAATATATCATATGTTTTCAGTATGTCCGAATCTGAATAAAATTTGGATCTCGAAATGTAAAAGGTAAGATCATATAAATGTAAGATACTCTAGGATATGTATTGATCACTTTAAGCCAAGCGATTACATGGATGACATAAGAAATTGCCTACTTGGTTTAAATCAAAAGAAAATTTAAAAACCTGATGCAGTTCCTAGTGTCAACTTGCCATTGCAAGATAATGGGGAAGATGTTTCAAGTAGAAGTGAGAGGAAAGGAAGTATTTTGCAGGAAACAAAAAAATCAGATAAAAAAATGTATGAGGCTTAACTTTCCAGCTGGCGCGCGTTTTCAAGAGATACTTGTATTATGCATCGTATTACATATTTACATCGTTTTTTTATAAATTTAAGTGTAATTTTTATTTATAAAATCTTAGTTTATTATTAAGCTAATAAATACAGATAACATAAATAAAAGCTTTATTTATATTTGTAAAACAGCACGATATATTTATGTAATACGATGCACGATATGTCGTAAAATTTGTGCAGGCGCGCCCGCTAGGTTAAAACAGCATGTGTCACTACAGCTATGGAGCCATTTACTACATCAAAAACTGAAAACATTTGCTTATCTTGCTTTGAAACTCAAAAAGAAAATGCATTACTTCTGGAAAGAATTAGATTTCTTGATAATGAAACAGAAAAGACAAAAAAGGAGACGGAGAAAAATCAGAGAAAAAAATAAAATAAATGAAAACGAAAGCGCAAATTAGCCGTATTTTAACCGAAAATTTAAGTTAAAAAGTAAACTGAAAAATGTATCGAAAATAGAAGAAAATTTTAAAAAAATATCTTAACATCACCATAGATAAATGCCGTAATAAAAAAATAGAAGCAAAATGAAGTGGACAGCAGAAGATATTTCGAGACATTTAATTATTCGATCTATTTCTAGGCGGTTTTATTTATACTGGAGAAATCAGATAGGGATACGATTTCCCAATGCTAGCACATTAAAAGGATGCTGTTCAAAATTTTCTTGTAGACCTGGTATGCTTCTTGATGTTTTGCTGGTTATGAAAAAAATACTAAATATATGTAATTGCATTATATTTATTACATATTTTAAGTATAGTTATAGAATGAATAATTTGTCTTAGTATTTATATGTTTAATATGTTTGCAAAAAATAACGCTATGTGAGTATTTAAAAAGGTTTTAACTTTTGGTTCAATCAAAACATGAAATGGTTTGCGCATGATACGTATTATTTGAATTTTTGCCTAAATTTTTAAGATCAAAACCATCCTTCAACAATTACTTAAAAATATATGTCTGTTTCGCAAATATTTACTATGCTTATGATATTTTGATATACTGGCATCCAATTTTAAATATTAAGTTGAAAAAAAGGAAAACAATAATATCAAAACCATTATAGTAAAGGAATTTTCGTATTTTCGAGCGAGGAGTGTCCGCTTGGTGATGTCACAAATTTCCCCCACTGGTTCCTCGCTGAAGGCTCTATGAACCAACCCTTGTATTTCTCTGGCCCTGTTACCACCAGGCCACAGCGGCCACCTGAAATTTCGAAGAGAGGTAGGTCATCGAAACTAACATCTGGTGATACTGAACAATGGCATTCTTTTGTATTTCGTTCAGTTGTACACATTTGTGCCACATATGGTATTTTTGAACTACGTGCCTACAAGTGCCCGGCTCAAAATGTGTTTAGATAATGCGTCTTTGAAAATCTGCTTCAGGCAAATTACTGTTCAAACGAAAATGAACCACTTTTGGAACTCGTCTCTGAATAAACATGTCCTTTACGCATCTTGTAAGTAACAGATTTTCCAAACACAGCCATCTGGTGATAGCGAATAATGGGATTCTTTTGTTATTTTAGACAATTTTATTGACAAGACAGTGCTACCCAAAAATCTGTTTCAGGTGATTGGGCAGTTCCTACAGGATAATTTTTCCCAGACGCGTCTTTGAATGAACATGCTGTGTTTGCCTCTTTTACTGACAGGTCACTAAATTAGCATATAACAATGAAGAGGTATTTCAGTCCTTGAGAACATTTCCTCACTATTCAGTGAATGCAGTCCTGAAACTGTCAGTTAATTCTTATTCTGCGAAGGAATTTCCAAGGAGGGTATTTTCAGGATCGCCACAATTACCTTCTTCAGTTTTAATATTCTTTTCTGAATCATTAGTGATTTTATTTCGGCTTCCATTACTTTTTTTTTCTTTCCTTCTCTTCTAATCAAGAATTTTCACTCATATTTTTGAAAGTTATGACCATTAATAATAACTTGATGAATGTTTAATTTTTGGCAAAATACTTTAAAAGCTTGATTTTAAGTAAGGATTTTAAGTTGTGTCTGTCAATATCTACCTTACAAATTATATTAAGAATCTCATATAATCAAGATATTAAGAATCTCAAAACCCTTATAGGTAAGATTCACTGAGAGTTTCAAATTTTAATTCTACAATATTTAACAATCGCTGCTAATATTTTTTCAGGCTGCTGCTAATATTCGCCCTTGTCCGATTAAAATATATTTCTTAATGATAGAACCTTATATTATTGCATATATTGAAAAACAATCTGGGGAGATGCAGGATTCAATGAATGATTTAAAAATAATTCAATAGTTATTTCATGTTTCAAGTATAACATATTCTTTTAATATTTATTAGTTACCTCACAAAATATTAAAAATGTCAAAAGCCCATTATTATGACGTAACAGGTGGCTTATCAAGCGTTGAAACTTCCGATTCTTAGTTTAGTTTCGTTATATTAACGTCCCGTTTTGAAGCAATACGAGAGCTATTTTGGGACGGACTTCGTAATTTTGAACCGCGGTCAGATAGCGAGGGCAATACCTGGGCAGGCACCCCCTCTCCAAACTTCCGCACCACACCAGCTCCTGACCATTATCTTTTTGACTGTTTAATGACGCGGGATCATCATCTAAAGAAGCCCTCTTGTGAAGCCAAGAGTTTGTGGCTTAAAAACGTAATGTCGACTGCGGCTAATCACGAAAAACTTGTGAATTGTTTTAAAGTTAGTAGAGTGATTTGTGATCGCTTGAGTAGGGTGTAGCTGGTCTACCCCTTTTTAATTTTTTTATGTTTTTAATGACATAGATTGTGGGATTTTATGTTTAATTGAATATATATTGGATATATAATTGATTTTAATTATTTTCATTTTAATAGTATGCTTTAATTTTGTCATTTTGGGGAGAGTTTGTTTGGCCTTGTTCGATTTCATGGCCTTGTCATTCTGAGATTTTAAACATTTGAAATTAAATTTGAGCTATTGGGGTTTTTACAATGGTTTTAATAATTCCTTTTGTGTGTAGAGTTCGATTGTGTGTTCGTTTTAATTTGTCTGTGTCTGTTTTGAGTGTGGTTTTGGGTTGACTTTTTTTTTTTTTTTGTATTTTCGCTGCATCTCACACATTGTAACTTATGGGTGCAATGCCATTGATAATTAAAATTGGGAATGTATTGTTTGTTTCTCCCCAGCCATGGTAAATTTTTATTAGTAAATAACTTTCAATCCATATGCTGTTATTTGCATTGTCTCATTGGCCGGGTGAGCCCTTGTAATGCGAAACTTCTATGCTAATATGTATTTAATTTCCACCCATGTTGCGGGGTGCAGTATGCATATATGAGGAAAAACTTTTAATAAATGCGAGTAGGGCTGGCGTCCTTCTGCTGCTGGTGGTCAGTTCTCTTCCCCTCCGACTCTTTAATGCCTTAAACCCAGTAGGGTAGGCTGGGTCGGGGTGGGTTGTGTAGCACCACACCAGCAGAGGATATTTGGCTTCCTGCGTATGACATGATTTAACATGCAGCACGGCGGATCTTCAGTGGAATTGAGTTTCGAACCCGGAATCCTTCGGCCCCTAAGCCGATACTTTACCACTTCTGATTCTTAATGATTTAAATTATATCACCGTTAATATTCGTCTTTGTCCAATAAAAATATATTTCTTAATAGCAGAAAATTTTATCTCAAAACCTGAAAAAAATAAATTTATTAATACTATACATCATATCTACTAAAATAAGATCTTAAAAATTTATCAATTGCGAGAATTTATTTCAGTACTTGATTTAAAGAAACTAAGGCGCCTTGAAACAGATATGTTCGATTTTTATACATTTATATTCAACTTGTTTCATGCTTATAAAGAGGGAATTTTCTAATCAATTATTCACTAACATCCTTATGCGGTAGAATTTTGAAATTTTGTACTAGTATGCATTCTTGATGACAATGCACTATTTTAATATTTTCTGTTCTTAATTACCACTTAATCAATTAATTTAATGAAATTTTGATTCCTTACACGTGGCGCCACCAGGCGGTGAATTCGAGAAAAAAATTAAAGATCCCATACTATTTATAATAATGAATTTGAATACACTGGAGACTAAAAAGTCAGAAATAATTAAAATAAAATATGTATACTTTCGCTAATAAAAGTGTTTTTTTTAAACTGATTTTTAGCTTGACTTGTTTTCGAAAAACTTCAAGCGCACTTGGAAAGAAAAGACCTCCCGCTAGCGATCGTTCTTTACCTCCGCAAAGAACGAAAAGCTCCTCTTCAGGAACATCGCAGCTTCGGGAACTTCAATTTAACAACAAGAGGAGAAACATTTTCTATAATCCCCCTTGATCCTTGTTAAAGCACCTCCTTTCTCCTCACTTTGCTTAATATTCATCAAACGCAGACGATTTAAGGGGGTGACGGGAGGGGGACACCCACCCAGCACGCAACCAACCATCGATCCTTTTTTCAGGGGGTGGCTTAACCCGCAGGGAAAACCCCGGAACACTCCAGTTCATTGGCAAAATAGTTCACGCACGATGCAGTTCATGTATTCCCGCGTCCGAAAAAAAGTTATTCTATAAATATCAAAGTCGTATGCTTTTAATAGTGTATCGTCGCAAGGATTCTGCTATTTATTACATTTTCTGAACGATAGCGTGTTTTATATAGTTGCTTTAAGACGTGATCCGTGGAAATTTTAGTATTTAACTGGTTAGATTTAATTTGTAGTTTGTTAGATTGCACGGAGATATGGCGGTTGTCACTTGTAACAAGTGCATTTTGCTCAGTTGATATATCATAGTGCACTTTTTTTTTTAAATTTCATGTTTATGTCAATGGTATGCTTATTGTGATAATGAAAAAAATTTCGATCTAGTTGAAAAACTTTAGTTAATTTTTCGAAGTTGTTGTGCTCTCCTTAATTAGACCCTTTACAAGGAGGGCCTTATCAACACGTTTTGTTTTGCTAATTTTTTTAAAATTAACATTTATTTTATCCATGCGGCTTAAGATAAATGAAAACCTTTTGTTGTAAAAGAGGCCATTTTCTCCAAGGATTAACTCATATGTCTTGAAGATTTATGATTATGGTAAGTCTTATCTGATGATTCCTATGCTTTATTCCTTACTTTGATAAGTATTTTACCGTGTCCGAACTCTGTAAAACCAAAAACAATGAACCTTATCTCTAGAAAACGAATGTAATTCTGAATTCTGAGCACATCAGAATTATGAAAGTTTGCCTTTCCTGAGCTCTGAAAAATATTGCTTAGTTTTCATTTCTGAGCTTGTCTATGTTATAGATGTTTACATTTTCTGAGTTCTGAAAATATTGCTTCAGTTGAAGGAAGTGTCTACCGTGACAACAGTTGCTATTGAATTCTTACTTGGCGCTATTGGTTCTGTTTAATATTGCTACAAAGCGTCTGGTGAAGTTGTATTATTGTTTTCGTGACAAAAGCCTTGGATGACGGCTTCTACTGCTGATGGCACACACTGAAGTGTAACGTGTTTCTTTTTTGCTGATTGTTTCCGACCAGTAAACAGCACGACAGTTCTCGTGGGCATAAATGCGTTTTTGCACGTTCAGGAAGAACAGGAACGTTGAAAAGAAGTGAGGGAAACAGTAGCTCCGCCTCAAAAAGTAACGACAATTTGAACCGACTTGCAATCTTCCACCTAGACTTACTCCTGCTTTTATAGAGAGAGGGAAAAGTAAAAATGAATCGCGTGATAGCAACGTTGCGTGTTTAGATTTATTTATTTTTTAGTTTTGAAAGAGTCGGGAAAAGCAAGAGCAAAAATAAAATGTTCTTTGAGAGCTGCCGACAAGCTTAAAATTTAGAACCTATTCTCTGTAACCAAAAACTTTCGTGACTTTTTGTTGCTGGAAGCTTCTTTATTTTCATTGAACATTTGGATTATTCAATCCTTTTTTGAGTTCATTCGGCTAGGAATTCTCATTAATTCAAGTAGCATATTGCTTAGAACTATCAATAGAAATATGAACATTTTGCGATACCAGACTATGAGATTATAAGAAATTTCAACTGTGACTTTACATTACAAAGTTAGGCTATTTAAAGTAGCAATACATTTAACGAAACGTCTTAAAATTCATTACAAATTTCTTTAATATAATATAAACAAGACAGAAAAAGAAAGATAAACCTTTATATAATACCAAATTTCGGGAACAATTAACGAGTTTACATCTAAAAGAAAATTGAAATTCCTTAAAGAAAAATATACTGATTAGAAAATATTTTGAACTTGACATCTGTGGTAAAACATCGTTGAAAATTAAAATAATTTACTGGATTAGAAAGCTAAGAATTCAGAAAAGTTTTTGAAAGCAAATGGATAAAAAAATATATCAAAGGATATTATAGTTTATTTTTAACTCAAAATTGAACTGCGTTCAAAAATAGATCGTCAAAATGAAAGTGATTTTATTTTGCATCTTACTTTACTTTAGAAAATATCAAAGTAGCTAAATTTTTCTAGCAACTTATTGACCAAAGAAAAATCTTACCTTCTACGTTTGTCGCCTTTCCTGTTCTGAAATTCTTTTCGTTTCCAAGAAAGGGGAAAAAATAAATAAACAATGTAGAGAGATAGATATAATTCTTTTGAAGAACAAAAACTGAGATCTTTAACTGTAACCCTGCACCACTTCAAGACAAGGCGTTAAGAAGAAGAAAAACCCCGCCACTTGTCCGGCCGGGGCAGCTGTTGACTTGGAAAATACCTTCTCTTCCCCCCTTCAAGTACGCTCCCTCCCCCTCCTCTCCGGTTTCCATGGCGACAGGGTAGCGCGCAGGTCCAAGCGGTCAGTGCATGCGATTACCAGAAAGTGGGCTCTCTGTGGACGAGCGAAGGAACGCGTACGACTTCTCTCACGCGCAAAAAGTGGACGGACTTGCAGGTTCTCGGAAGCGAGGAGCAGCCCAAGTTGAAAAAAGAGTAACTTGTCACTTCATCTATCACGCGGGCCTTACTTCATTGGTCCGATCAGCGACCACGTGACCGCTTCCATACACCCCTCTTTTCTACCCCGTCCGGCTCTACTGCACTTACACACACACGCACTTCGTACAGCTCGCGAACTCCTATATTTTTCTGTCAACTACAGTTGGAGCAGCATGATTCCTCATCCATTTATTTTCCGATTTATCTGTACCAAAGCCAGACAGCTAATTTACTACAGCGCTTGATTCTTCTTTTCGGTGAGCGCCGCGGTTTGTGAAAGGAAAGGAGGCAATAAAAAAAAGTGCTTTTTGAAGGATTCATAATTGCCGAAGAAATAAAAAAAAGATAAAGAAAGGTGTTTTGAAAGATGATGATGAACAGCACCAACGCTGTTTACGGCGCTTGTCCGCAACAACCTCCCATGCTGGATTACGGTGGGAACGGCGACAGTAAATTATTTTACGGCGGTGGGGATACTAAGTTGTTCTACGGCAGCAGCGACCAGCCCCACTATGGATATTCCGAACCAGCTGAACCACCGACCAGCCATTTGCCTCACCAAATTATTAACGAGCCTAATGGACTTAGCTACACCAATTTGGACGCTAATGCTAGTCAGGCCGCTGTCTACGGCGGCAGCAGCACTGTTCATCGCCAGCACCAGCCTTATTGTCAGCAGCAGTACTTTCCAGCTTACGACTACGATTTGCCTGCCAATGCAGAATACATGCCCGGATATCATCACAATCCACCCTTTCACAGCATGCAGCATCAGCAACAACATGCGGCCAGTATGAACAGGAGAGCCGGCAGTGTGTACGGGACTCCGTACGGTGATACCTACGAATCTCAGCACCCCGTCCCAGGCACTGAGTGCCAGCAAGTAAATGGGGTTAATCCGTATCACAGGACAGGACCTCAGCAACAGCAACAACACCCTGTGCCCACCTACAAATGGATGCAAGTCAAAAGAAGTGTACCTAAGCCTGGTAAGTTCTTGTTCATTTGTTTACATTTTTTGATACGAAGATTCAGAGCGTTATTCAGTTATTATCGGAGTGAATTTCTTTGCTCTGTCAGTGTTTACATTTTTAGGCACATGATTTAATGTGCTTTTTATTTGTTGAGACACACAAATAGAATTCCCGCCTTCGTTTTATATTGTTAGCATTTTAAGTATGTAATTTAATGTATACGAATAATGTCTCGGGATGAAATAGACCCGAATGTCTATTTTGATGAGGAAGCAATTCTTCAATGAACAAATCAATTTTCAACCCTTGTGTATCATGATTAATTTTTCTAGATTACATATGCTTTAAAATATTTCAGCCGCTGACAAGATCAATTAGCATTATTTATAATTTTATGTCAAATTTTATTCTTTTACCACTTCTAGTCTCGGTAATTTTTTTAGCTTTCTGTTGAAAGATTTTTGCATAAGAATGTAATTAAATATGAATAATTTCCGTCAAAAATTGACTCTCTGGTGTATTACTTGATTCGAATTTTCGATTTAAATTGCGAATTGCTAGAAATATTATTGGTTAAAATTTCGAAGCATGAGCATTGACCAAAAATTACACATTACAACATAACATTGTGGTTTTGTTATGGTCTTTTATAATTGTTTTTGATAGACTTTTTCCTATCTGATTTCATAGTAACATGTTAGATATTAATCTATTTGAATAACAGAATTCTTTTAAAGTTTAACAAGAGATAATATTTATTCACATGGTACAATAGTTGATTTTTTAAAAATTTTTTAACAGTAATAGCATAAATTAAAAATATTTTTTTTTTGCATTTTCCGGTATAGTTTTTGAATATTTCTGAAATTAAAAGTTATTTTAACAGCGCTATATGTCAAAGTTGGTGTTATTTAAGACATTATGACTGAAAAATAAACTGTCGCAATCAAAATAATGTATACTTCTTTAAACACTCGAGCAAAATTATGTTGATGTAGGTATTTTGAGGGCAGAGTTTAGATTTTATAAGCTATTAGCAGAACACCAGTCTTTTTCTATAAGAAAAAAGAAATTAAATCTATTAAAAAAGTTTATATATTTCCAAAGATTTATGATAAAATATTTAAAAAAAATAAAACATCCTTATAAATGCACAAAAATACTTGCCGTATTTATTTAATTAATTTGGATTTTTTCCAGCAATTTACTTAATAAATTTTTCTGATTAGCTATATTTTAAAGATATTTCTATATTTGTTTATTAAAATCAATGGAAACCATAATTTTGAAATAATAAACGTAAAAGAGTAAGTAAATATGAATGATTTATGCATAACATTTTAGTTAATTTTTGCTTTCATATTTTCCTTGCAAGAGTTAAGCTTTGCAAGGAAAATATGGATACCAAGAAGATCTCTGATTTTTTTCACATGCTTCTGCTTAAACGAAAATGCATATTTTTCTATTTTATTATTAGGATAAAAAAATGCTATAATAAAGAAAATGTAAATAACTAAATTTAAGATAATTTAATATAAGTTAACTTAGATATGCGATTCTTGCAAGAAGGGAAACGGGTTTCCAAAGAATGAAAGCAATTATTAAACAGATTTTCGCCAGATTCTATATTTCGTTTTATCAAGTTTTTAACAAAATGACAGGCATATTAGCTTTAAAATTTTATATTTTTTAATAATCTGTACGTATATTATGTAAAAATTAGCAGTAATTATGGATATCGTAAAACTGAATCCTTTTGCATATGAATGTTTTTAATCGATGGGAAGAATCTAAATTAGCAATTTAAATTTTTCCTTCATTTTAGCAAATATAATCAGATTTTATTTGTATTCACTGATGATTAACCTAAGCTTTTTCGGTATTCTTTTGTTAGTACTTCAACCAATGTCAGTAGAATTTTTGAAATATCATGTCACTTTTATAAATAGAAAATATCTCAGTCTACTTCAATGCTTTTTCAATATGTGCTCCTTTTTTTTGCATAAAATTGTGCTTAAACCCATTCTCTTTCAAATATTTTTTTCGAAACCGTTTGAGGGTAATTAAGCGCTAATTAGTGATCTAAGTAAAGGCAAATTGAAGTTAGTAACATTATTTCGTATAAATATACATATAAGACATTTTACTTAGTAAATTTTTTTTTAATATGTAGCTCCTTTCAAAGTCTCAGTCTACGCTTTGAAAAACCCTCATTTGTTTCGAAGTGTATAAAAAATGGGTTCATAATCTATCGTGTATTAATGCAGAACCGACATTTTTAAGTTGGAAAAAGTAAATAATTTTAAAAAACCCAAGAAATTTAATTTCTTTAATTTGACTGCTTAAGAATCAGTTCTAAGAAATTTGTCTATAACTTCTTACTAATCCAAATAAATTTTTGCTTTTCTACACGCACCTTCTCTCCTCGAAATTTTGCTATTCTGTTTTCATGATTAGTGCGACCACGATGGATAATATTTAAAACATTTTTTTTTACCTGGCATATTTAAAATTAATTTTTACAGTTAAAATTTGTATATCTTGGAATATGCTCAATTAATAAGTACGAGATAGAAAAGCAATTAACGATATAAACTTGGTGCAAATTGGAATTTGAATCATGAATTTTCTATGAATGATAAGATATATAATTCCTGGAATTGTTATCAATCGTCTACAATAGTGGTGAGCAAACTATTTTCAGTTCCGACCCTCTCGCTTTGTATTAAATTTTTTCATGACCCCTCTGGGAGTCGCGACACGTTTTTTGAAGAAAAACCTTATATTTTTATTTTCAAATAAATTTAGTCAAATTTTAAAAAGTCAAAAGATTTATGTGAATTTAGTGACCCACAAAAATTTTCTCGTGACCCCCAGAGGGATTGAGACCCACGGTTTGCGCACCACTGACCTAGAAGGTGGGAACAATGTATCATAATTTGATAATTTCTGTTAAAACCAATTTATTTTTCACACAGAGTAAATTTTTTATGAAAAGATTTGCTGAAACAGACAACTATTTGTCTTCTGAATTGTTTTACATTTTCCTTTGCGGCATGAAATTTTGTACACTTAAAGTTAAGAGTTTCGCTTCGTGTAAAGGAATTTCAGTAGACTATCTTTAACACATCCAAAATTGTGAACCAAAACCCAATTAGTATATATACCTCTAAAACCTAGAATAACTCTGACTTTTGAAATGAATCTGATCATTAATCTTAGTAAATATTTATTCAGCTTTTGGTGAAGCAAGATATAAGTTAATAATTCATATCATAATACATTCCATAACTTTTAAATTAAAAAAAAATAATAATTTAAGATTTCCCAGCCCAAAAGAGTCATAAAAAAAAGTATACTTCCCAGTCCACTGAAGTTATTCATCAACCGCACACGTTGCCAGTCAATCGAGGCTTATCTTTAAACGCATAAAACGATTTCAAGGTGCATTAGTCAAGCTACAAAATAGACACTAAAATTCAATATTTTCTTTACTTGTTCTTCACGCAAACGAACACTCATTTAATTAAATGGGCGCACGCTTTGCCCATTACTAGGCAGGCACACGCCGGGATCATTTATATCCAGTCGTCAACAGTCGCTTCTTAATGGTTTTTCGGGAGCGTGGTTGCGATCATTAGTTTGCCCATAATCACTGTTATAGAAGAGACTGTAATCACTATTTTGACTAAATAAAAACGTAGCCTTTACATTAATCCGAGGGCGATAAAAACATTTATCAGTGTCTAAAGACTAATGGCTTATCAGTGTCTAAAGACTAATGGCTTCTGTCTTTCTCCGAGTTGTTTAACATTCTGGCTCCTTCAACCTCTTCATCTGCCGTTGTGATTAACAGGCTTTTGATAAATAGCAGTTTGTTTTATAGGCGGCTTGTGTTGAATGTGTGTTGGGTTGTATTGGGTAGGGGAATTTGTGCCTTTAACACTCTTGCATCAGAAAAGGGAGATATAAAGTGTCAATTGTTCCATGCAGCAAAATGGGATACGCTGTTGGAGACTGATATAAGTGTAATATATTATGATATTATAGCGCCGAATTATGTTATACTATTGTATAATTGCATATAAATAGTAATTCACTCCATTTCAACAGTATTTAGGATCTATTAGCAAACATGGCATTTAAATACAGATTAAAAATAGCCTATAGATATAGAGTGAACTCTCTGAATTCAGAATTTTTTTAAAATTATTTAGTGCAACATTTGCAAAAAGATCTAAATGCTTTTGAAACGAAGATAACTTCTATTTATATGCAAAGCTATAATAATATTATGCGATTCCAGTCCATCAGAGTATAATGTGAATCTATGCTGTTGTAATTAAGACTAACATATTAGTCTGCGTAAATCGCAGAAAATAAGACCAACTTCCATGCTGGGTTAATTGCAGAATACGTAGCTGGAAGGTTGATTTGTGAAAAATAGCATGCTTCAAAATGCAGAACATTTTCGCTTAATTCCGAAGTTTAAAAAATCATGCTTCAGAACAATAATTCCTTATTCGGAATTGGTACTATTTTATGAAGAAAAATAATTTCAGATTTAAAAAAAAATCTTATTTTTAATTCTTTTTTTCTGAAACTCAGAAAGCGAATGTCTGGTATTCCTAGAAAGAAACCCTCAGCGACATAACTATCTATTTTACTGCATATTTTTACTTTTTCAAGAGTGAATAATGTAGTGATATTAACATTTGCATATTTATGAAAAAAGCATATCAATAAATGGTATTAAAAGTAAGTTTAATTAAGACTACTAATTTTTTAAATTTTCGCATTTTATATACAAAACTGAAATTTTCTACATGAAGTCGCCTTTAATCTGCTCTGTTTTGTTATTAATATTCTTGGCTTAATTATACTCTTGCATGAAATGTCACATTTTCTGCAGTGAACTGTACTATTTGAATTAGATGCATAAGGCTCTCGATAAGAGAAATAACCCACATTGAAATCATTCTTTTGTTACAGAAATCTCTTGTTTAAATCCATTTGATTCAATCGCAACATTAGGCCTGTTTGCAAAAACACCCGTATATTAATTGCAATTAAAAAAAAATTCTCATAAGTTCGAATGTATTCTCTTCTATATTTGAAATAAGCATGACTGGGTTCTTTGACTGGGCATGACTGGGAACTTTCTCCATTCCAGCCTTCTACATTAAGGTTAATGTTATTTTTCAGCACATTTAAATAAAACTATTTTGTGTTCTAAAGAAGCAGCACTTTGACGATGATGTAGATTCTAAAAAGCGGTTCACAAAAATCCCAAATAACTTTTTAATCCGAAAAAAAGAAAGATTTAATGAAAAAGTTGCTAAAACCCCACTTTTATTAGTGTACCAAACGGTAGAAATTTTTTTAAAATCAAAAATCTTGGAGTGAAACAAAAACTTAAGAGCATTTCTACTTCCACTTCACGCTTTTAACTATATTAGAATTTTAGTCATATTCGTCATATATTTTAAATTTTAAGGAATGTTTAGGAATTTTCCTTCTTATGTATCATAATCTGAGCCGCTCGTAATAAGGGCTATTATGCGAGGGTCACAGAGCCCGATTAATTGTCATGGCGGCCGGGTCAAGTAAGTCTGCATGCCTAGGCTGGTCGGAGTAATTCGTTTATGATAATGTATCATAATAACTGTAGCTTCTTTCACTTATCAACGCCTCACTGTTTTATGTTTGTTTTTAACCTCAGATTTTTTTTTATACTGAAATTTTCTACTATATAGAGCGCAATAAAAGTGTTTTTTAAAATTTTCTTTATTTCCTTTTCCTATTGTTTCCTACACTTTTTTGTTTAATATATTTTTTATAATTCTATATTATAAATGTTATAAAACTTTGTAATCAATTATTTTTTTCCTGGTGACTTTTATGGAATCAAAATTTAATTAAAACCATTCTATTAACTTCATAAATAAGTTCTGAAAATATTTAAATATTGTATTGTCATCGAAAACACACTGCTGTACACAATTTGGCTCATCGATGAAGTGAGTGAAAAATCTATTAAAAAATTCCATCTTCACAAGCATAAGCCATGTAAAGTTAAATAAAAGTGTTTATGAAAAACCGAAGGCATAGTATCACCTTTTTTTACCACAGATATTTGGACCTCCCAACTAACAAGGAATCTTTTTAACAGTAAAGAGTATAAAAGTGAAATCGACTTTGTTTTACTAGTATGGTCTAAACATTCTTCTGATGAATTTATAATTTTACTCGGCCACAACTTTGTCTTACAAGTTGCACTTAATCACATATAGAAAAGTTAATTTCATTTTAATTTGTGGAACTGGGAAGCTGAACGGCTATTAAACTAATGGTGGGAAAAAGAACTTTAAATTTACCACGGCAAGTTAATATTAGTTCTTATACGAAGAAAAGAAATTAAAGAACCAAAGAACCGATACAGTCGGTGTCTTTAAAGCTCACCAAGTCGTTTGATACATTGTAACAATCTGTTTCTCACGTTATTATTAGGTTGCATTAAACTTTTTTAAAGCCTTTTATTTTTTTTTTCAGTCTTAAATTACTTTAGTAACAAGATATCAAATGATAATTCCGTTTTCAAAAAATTTCATAACAAGTAACAACGTTGATAAAATGAATGAAAGAATTGTAATGCCTCCTGATAGACAGACACACTGAGCGACTTTAGTCAATTACTGTGGATTTGGCTAACACCACAATAAAAATTCGATTGATCCAAAAATTTGAATTAAGAAAAAATGGGTCTAAAAATGAGGACAGCGGAGGAAAACGGTAATTTTTAAACCGAAAATGGCAGTAAAAGTTTATTTTTAATATTCAACAGTTTCGATAAATAATGCATAATTAAAAATAACAGATAAGCAATTTAAAAAATAATCTAATAATTAATAAATTTAAAAATAATAATTTCAATAAATATGTAAGTTTGATAAATAGTATATAGCAGTTTTAATACAAAAGTTGTACAATAAAACTTCAAATCAAATTAAAGGGCCTTAAAAATTATTCACTTACGATTACTGAGGATGCAAGAGGTGGACTTTTTACTAACGCAAATAATTCGGAAATAAAAATAATTTTTTTTTAAATTTTAGTTTTAATTTCGATTTAGCCAAAATAAATTCAAATTATACACGATATTTCAACATTATGTGAACATGAAATTAAAGGAACCGGAGAAAAAATTCGAACTAGCCAAGTTCCAAGGTACAATTTATGTCGGGTAGGTATAACGGCCAATAAAATAATCTAAGAATAAAATACATAATGAATATAAACTTCACAATGTACTTTTATCGCTTATACGTTGGTTTAACGTAAAAAAAAATAGCAGATTCAGTAGTCACAATAATCTACGAAATTGTTGCCGTGTTTGCGGGTGCTATAGCATTCAAGATTTCAATCCAATTCAATTTAATAAATCGCATGTCTATTTTTGCAGCTTATTTAAATGTTGCAATTTTAGGTAGGTAAGTTAGTGGGAGGATACGACATCGAATATACATGGTATATTTCATATATTACAACTTGCAGTATAGAAGATTTTTCTAAAACATATGAATTGGACATTATTAAGAATTGAAAAGTATTAGAGAAATCCATCCATATATTTCTGTCATGAAGAATACACGAAACTCCTGACTTCATTCTTTATGCTTCAGGCTAGTAAATAGATGAATTGGAAAATGGATTGAAGACATTCGGTATTCCCCAAGCAATTTTTGTAGGAAAGAGAAAATAAAATCTTGCTTTTATGGAAAACAGCTTGCGTACTTCTAGTAAAAATGTATTCCCTCAGTTTTCTGACTTCAAAAATTATGATTATCACGTTAAGCGCCACGAGTCTCGTCCGAGATTCGAACCATGTATCTCATCGGTTCCCAACCTACGGGCTGCGGAACGATAGTAAAGAGACGATTTCAGGGGAGTCTTCACTCGCATTTTGCTTTATATAACAATATATTTTAAATTCTTTTGCCGTAAATTTTACTAATTACTGTCGTATCCGAGCATAATATATATATATATAGTTAAATATTTTACAAACTATTAAAACTAAAAAAAAAACCCTTTTCATTATATACACTTATTAAACCAATAATTAAAATTAAATATAAAATAATATTACCTAATTATTAGTCACACTATGAAATACAAAAAGATAATTAGATTATGAACTATTACTATGGATAAGACAACCCAAATTTGGAATTCCAACAATCAAATGCCAATAGATCTTATTAACCGATTATGTCGCATTAAATTCGAATTTTAGAGGTATCAACCTACTGCGAAGGCCAGTTGTTGGAAAAAAGCAAACAGTAGAAGTAAATCTCCAAAATATTTCAAGAAAAGAACGAGAAATAACTAAGTGCTTACCAATTCAAAATCATAGCAAATAATGCCAAGAGCTATATACGAATTACAGTTCCGCATTTATAATGAAAATATTATAACTAAAATTGGTTATATATACTATATTAAATCATCATTAATACATTAAACTAAAAATTTAATTTTTAAAATCATTAAAGTAACTTAATTTAGTATGAGAATCTACTTTAAATATGATGCAATTCTAAAAATTACAAGTTGCAAACTATTTCTAGAAATAGTGGATGTGTGGGTTTGCATATTTTTAGTTGCATATTTAGTTAGTGGGACTCAAAATATTTTTTACACAATAGATGGTCCTCACATCCAAAAAGATTGGGAATCACGGACCTAGCTAATTAAGATTACCTTCTCTGCTATATCTCTTAACTATAGTAGAGAAGGGGCCTTCTAATAAGATAGATCAGTGTCAGTAACCGGTGGCCGACATGCCGTTTAACGTGTTAATATTTTTTTTTTTTTAGCTCAGAATTAAATTATTTTTAGATATTGAAATGGGACATTTTTATGATAAAATTAAGAATAAAATTCTGTATCTAACTAAGACATATGTATGCATATAAATTTATAAATATTCCTTACTTAATTCACAATGACAGCAACTTAAGTTTTCAAAATAGATTAAATTTTCATATTTTCGTCCACACCTGAGGCATAATATAATAACAATTGAAATGTTTAAGTATGCAAACATTTTAGTTTTAAAAGAGCGACTAGAGTTGCTGAACGAATACATACCTGAGAAATATTAGTTATTTGTTATAATACTCATGTTCATTAACTTGTATTACCCGTAAATAATATTTAAAAAAACACTATCTTACTTTACTTGGAATAAAAGTTGGTAAAAAGAAACTGTCTAGTTTAAAAGCATTCATTTACAACAGAAAACTCAAAACTTTTCTCCGTTGTTTAGAATCTTTAAAAAACTACTCGGATTAAAATACGTTAATAGGCCAGGAAATGTTGTTTGAACCATAAGCCTACACATGCTTTTTTTGTGAATTAAGGAGAATACTTGAAGTGCAACTTTCTCTAAGAAATATAGGTCTTGTATATTGGAAGTTAATCTTTTTCTAACTCTGGTAAACATTTTCCTTGACTATTTTTGCCGAAATAAATGTTTTT